>JASPKZ010006340.1:0-12389 GCA_030220185.1 Diploptera punctata | reverse complement strand
CCTATAGATAAATTTTCCCTCCTGCGTTTTCCGGGAAATTCTCGTATAAGACTTGAAAGAATAATAATAGTCCCTTCGATTGGTGCTGGCCAACCGAAGGCAAACCAGTGATGGGGCTGTCATCTTAATAGTCTCTGCGTCAGGTTTCATGGAGAAGAAAAGAAATAAAGAAAAGAAGAAAGGGAGATGGAAGAAAGGAAAGATCCCTAGCCCTCAGATGCCCTACTAGCGTCGGAGGTCGAAAAAAACAAGAGGTTAACCAAGAGCGGTTAGGTAGTAAAGTTAAAAGAGGCAACACACAAGTAAGTGGAAGAAGAACTGTTTTGCTCAGCTTGGGCACCTTGTGGTCGCATCCACCATCCACATATCCCCTAGATGAGGATCCCTGAGGGTAATTGATCTTTTAATGATATATTTCACTTCGTTGTTTTATTATTCATAGTAAATATGGAAATGACATCTGAGGTTCTAATTATGAAATGAGGGAATTTTTTATATCTTACCTCAAGTTTATGTTTTCTTAAACACGGGAATCACAGTTTTTCAAGAGGAAACAGCAGTTCCATGTTAAGAAAACAAAACTATGTTGTAAGATATAAAAAATTATTCTCATATGTTTTTGTAAGTATTTAGTCATGTATTTTCATGTTTAATATTTATTTGGTCCCTGCCATTAGCTGAGCAGTTTAAAGGACAGTGCCGAGCTATGGGACTTGCGGGCTGGTTCAAATCAAAAAATTATTATTTTAATAGACATTCAATGTTCTAGCTAACTAATCTAAGTTCCCCTATGGGGGAGGAAATTTTTCCAGTAGGATCTGGTATTCACAATCTCATTTGGAATTTGGGTGTAGCTATGATAGAAATGTCCAGGTTGGTGGACCTGACATGCTGACCATGTGTCACCCCATACTGCCTGGAGATCATCTACCTTTGTGATTAACACATGCTGTGTGGTAGGCCAATTTGCACTATGGAGTTAGCAATTCTTTTATTTTATTAATATTTTCGTGCTGTTTGTGGTTTTAATTTCAGTGTTGAACTTTGAATTGGATTGCTATACTGTGGCTGGAATCACATCGCTAGTCTGCTCATGCAACTACTATGTAAGGAATCGACTATACCCACTTACATATATATGGAGACGGTGGATAACTGATTATCAGAGGTAGGTTAAAACAAGTATGCATAATTATATCTGAAAAGAAAAATATCGCTGACTGGGTTTTGAACCCAGGACCTTTGACTTTCTATGTCACTGCTCTTCCATTTGAGCCACCTAGGCTCCAATCTAAACGCATATTTTTCTCTTACACATAGTCAATTCCCTAACCCAATGCTACGAGCCGTTGCTCTTACGTTTTTTGCCAAATGGCAGCTTCTTGTTAGAAGACTTTATTGGGAATTCAAACATTACTTATTAAGCCAGTATGGTTCTCTTGGTTTTATTAGTTTCGTTTTTAGCGTTTAGATTGGAGGCCTAGGTGGTCATATGAGAGCATTGACATAGAAGTGAAAGGTCCTAGGTTCAAAACCCCAGTCTAGGCGTATATTTTTTTTTCAATCTAATTTGTCCATTATTAGATGTTTAAAACGAATATATAACATTGAAAGTATTGCATACTTAGATAAATGTACAAAGTGCCAAAATGAAATCATTGGAGATATGAGGAGATATAAGGCCAAATTGCACACTCTATTGAGTAACATTAGAGAAATTAGGACTTGCAAGTAAACATCAATAAAACTAATATATGCAATCCATATGAATGGCATTTACTTGATAAAAATCCATAATTTTAATTAAATAAAAATAAAACTTTTATGGTTTTATTTATTAAAATTACATTAGTAAAACAGCTGTTTTGGTACTTTGTACCTCATCATGTGTTCCCAATTTTATTTGACTTTGTACCTTCTTCAGGCATGATTACAAATTAATGAATTTTGTTATTACAGTACATAACAACTGTAACTAAGGCAACAATTTTTCTTAAACCCTCTCTCTTATAAATTTAAAAGAGGTGATTCATCAAATCTAGTTGGAATAACAGCTTGTTACCACTTTTCAATTATTTAACAACTGTTACTAATTATATTTTAATAAATATGAAACTCACATAAAAATTTAAGTTTTATGTTTCTCTATCTATCGTCGGGTTTTTATACAAACTGCTGCCTGTCTCCCCGTGCCAAACCTTCCAAAGCCTACGGTCTTTGGGCATCTTTGATGCTTAGCCCTCTACTTTGCCATTACTGTCTTCATGTTTTCCTTCCATGTTACCGTGGTCTTCCTCTTTTTCTTCTTTCTGTTCGTATGCCATTCATATAGTTGCTTCGGCCATCGCTCATCTTCCATTCTTAAAACAATGTCCTAAACAACACTTAATTCTTCCTCCTCAATTTCTTTCAATTATGCTGTCTTCGGCTTCCATTAATTTTCAAATTTCCTTATTTGTGACATGTTTCTAATTTAGGGACTTTCTGGCACCGTCTTCGTAAATAATCCATTTTCTAGAGCTAATTAGCCTATTCTTCTTGTAGTACTTATTGATTGTCCATACCTCACTTCCGTACATTGGCCAACAGATTTCCACCAATGTTTAAACCAAGATTTTTTTTTGTGTTTTTTTTCCAAATATGCTTAGCCCACCATATGGAATTTAACAATGATATTATTTTGCTACTCAATTCAATTCTATGTTTTATGTTTATTTTATTTTTATTTAATTAATTAAATATATGTTCACATATAGAAATGTGTTCTATAATGGAAATGGACATCTAATGACAAATGAAGGAAAATTTTGAAGAAGTGGTTGCATTTCAAGTATCTAGGAACAATAATTACAAATAGGAATGAGATGCACAAAGAAATTAAACATAGACTCAATTCTGGAAATGCATTTTATTATGCATTACAGGACTCTTGTAAGCCCAACTCTTTCAAAAAACATTTAAATGAAAATATATGAACAGTTATTCTCCCAGTTTTATTATATGGATGCAAAACATGGACTCTTACTTTATAATAATAATAATAATAGCTTTATTTTACCTGGCAGAGTTAAGGCCTTAAGGCCTTGTCTACCACTCAACCACTTTAAGGGAGGAAAGAAGAGTACGAGTATTGAGAATTAAAGTTCTTAGGAAAATTTTTGGGCCAAAAAAGAGATGAACAGACAGGTGAATGGAGGAAAACTACATAATAGTGAGCTACATGATATGTATAGGATGCCAGATGTAATAAGAACAGTTAAGTCTTATAGACTGTGATGGACAGGACATGGGGGATGAAAGAGGTGCATGGAAGCTTTTTTGTAGCAAAACTAGAGGGAAAACACCCAGTTGGTAGACCAAGAATGAAGGGAGAGAATAACATTATCCATGATTTGAAGGAAGTAGATTATAAGGGGATGATTGTAAAACATTAGCTCGGGATAGGGATGTATGGAGAGCTTTTGTCCTTGTGGCCATGAACCTACAGGTTCTATATAAAGCCAGTGAGTTACTTATAAGAATACTGAAACTATGGAGCTGCCAACATAACAGTAGGTGGAAATAAAATTGACATTATATAACAGGAATATAGTCAACAGTAAATGCAATGAAATAGAAGAAAATCTAAAACAGAAAAAACAAAGCAAATAAGAATACTATTTTTTATTTTTTATGAATTAACACGAGGTATTATTTATATAAGTTAAATTTTATAGTAATTCTGGTTTGTGTTTTTATAAGGTTGATATGGTATATTATTACTCTTTAACCATACCTGAATTTCCTGTTTTCGAGAATTTGTAGAAGGAAGTTTGTTAATGACTTTCGAATGATAGCTAGCATTATCCATTATAATGATTGACCCGTCTTCTAATAAATTTATAAATCTATTAAGGAATCAATATTTATTAAAACTATCTGCATTCATTTCTGAATGGTAATCCAAATTTCTGTTTTACGATTGGGAACAAAAGACCCATTTACTCTCTTGTACGAATCCAGTTTTTGCAGAATCTGCATGACAAATAATGAGCCTTATTTCCTTTACCTATAGGGACTTTGAGGCCACCTCTGCTGCCAGATATCTTTCCTTGAGTGATTTTGATTCACCCACATCTCATCAAGATTAAAATATGGGGCAAGTGTCTCCAGATACCCTAAGGTCATGCATATGTTTGCAAAAAATCTTATTCTTGAACCAACTATGTCACTTCTAACAGAAATTTTCTACCATCGTTAGTTCTTTTATATTTAAAACCAAGGTTTTTAATATCAGTCCCATGGACGTAGTGGATTCCTCATATTGAATTTTCTCTGACATAATATAAACCAGTTTCTTAATTGTGGGATATTCACCTCTGTCATACATTTCAAAGATTGTTATGGCAAAGGCACGTCTTTCTCAAAATCATCTAAATTCCCAATAAATGTCTTCTTAAACTAAGAAGCCGCCATTTGCAAAGATAGACAGCTATAGGTTTCAAGCATTTGGCACAGAGGGAATTACAACATACATAAGAGAAAAAATTTGCGTCTAGATCGTAACTCGCCTCGGTTAGCTCAGTTGGTAGAGCACTTGGCCCGGAAAGCCAAGGGTCCCGGTCTAGGCGAAAATTTTTCTCTTCAAATATAATTTATCCTTCAATGAGAAGTGTTAAATTAATAATAAAATCATCAATAGAAGCCCTACTGGCTATAAAGTAGTGTTAAATTCCCAATAAATGTCTTAACTAAGAAGCCGCCATTTGCAAAGATAGAAGCTATAGGTTTCAAGCATTTTGCATGAGGGAATTACAACGTACATAAGAGAAAAATTTGCGTCTAGATCGTAACTCGCCTCGGTAGCTCAGTTTGGTAGAGCACTTGGCCCGGAAGGAAAGCCAAGGGTCCCGGGTTCGAGTCCCGGTCTAGGCGAAAATTTTCTCTTCAAAATATATCTAAATATGTGTTTACCGGGGGATTTGAATATAGATACACGAATTTCTATATTTGACTGTTTGCTCTGTTTTTAAAATACGTGACATCGTAATCACACTTACATTACATGCCCTAGCTTAAGTTCTTGACATTTAGAAAATTCTGTCTTTTGTACGCACTTCTTCCGACGACAATTCTTTAAAATAAGTGTACACATTAAAATTTATAGCACATTCCTGCAAGTGTATAATTTTTCCTTTAGGCCTGCAGTCCACCTACGGACACTGGTACTTGGTTTAGAAAAAGACATTATTACACTATTAAACACTCTGTAGCATAAAATAAAATAAATATATACAGTTTCCTAGAAAGCTGAACGTTTTCAATTACCACACAGAACTAGCACTTAAACACTTAACCTTTTGACTGCCGAGTTTCCCTTTTGCCAGCTGGGCTGTGGGTGCCAGGTTTTTTAAATTTAAAGTACTACACCATACTATATAATATAAACCTATATAAAGTATAATTAACTGTCTACATGCCATGCTAAATTTAATTTAAACTCACTATTATACATTTATTTGAAGGTTAGGCAGTATTGCTTCCACTTGTAAAGATCCCAGGTTCGAATTCAGCACGGTGTCTTTATTGAAATTTGTTATCACTATCACTAAAACATTTATTCTACTAAATAATGTTGATGGTATTATCACTAAACACTTATAATATTAAATATTGTTGAACATTTTTTATATGTCCTGGGTTCGAATCAGTTCCAGTCAAACAGCTGTTCTATGCCACGTGTTTCGTGTGTCGCGACACGCCCACGACTGTCAGTCACACACTGTTCATTTAGGTCTACATCACTTGCTTTACTATTTACAGGCTTAGATTGTAATAATATTCTCTTAGAAACAGGACTACTATCACATTCGTCAAACGAATAACCATTTGATGAACTGTTACTGTCACTCTCATCTTCTGATAAAACTGACACATTACACTCACGTATTGTATTTTTGTCAACTTCGAGACATGAATCACTGTATTCCACAGCACGAACTGCCCCTTGGCCAGGTATCTTTTCAACTAAAAATAAAATAAATAAAGAGAAAATTCTGAAATTGCAATATTCCATAGCAAAAAAAAAAAGGCCTTGAAACATGAATGTACACCCTCCTTTAGAAAACCGATTTACAGCCAGCCTGTACTGTATTCTGTAAGGGATGTGCAAAGTATTGCTAAGAAAGGATGTACAAACACAGAACGAAAAATAATTTTAGTGTATTGCAGTAAAAACTTCGGGAAAAAAATATTTAAAATAATAAGATTGAAAACCGGAGCCTGCCGGGCGTGGCATACTGCTGTACACACACTTTCACCCGGCTCACGCCGGGCATGGCATTCAAAAGGTTAAGAGGGAAATTCTTGCTCGCATACAGTACGTCTGATCACAAAAAAATTCATAATGAAGACTGATTTTTAATACATATGCCTCAAAAGCAGGGTAAAGCTGATTAGGAATGAAAAGAAAGAAAATGGATATGTGTTACTTAGCTGAACTCAGCACTTGTGTCAACAGATGCTCATAACTCTAGCTGTATAAGGTGCATGATAATAATCATTGTACAGTCAGATTCGTAATTTCATGCTCTATTCAGTGGTACACTTCAAAGTGAGATCTGATCAATATCTTTTTCGAACGCAATGAAAAGTGTCAAACGTAGATTAACAGCTAGGAGTCACCTAGCGCCAACTGTACAACACCGCTCGATTATGATAGGCTAGAAGAAATGCACTAGCCATGCAAAGCTCCACCCGATATGTCTTCTAATAGCATATGCCTTATAGATCATCTTTCCACTCTATAGATCATTTTTCCACTTTTGCATTCAATTCTGTATTAAATTGTTAATATTTAGTTATTAGTATGTTATTTTGCATTCAAGTTGGCTGTATATGATTCCAATAGGATGAGAGATTAAAATGTGTATGATACAATAAAGGTAATAACCACAAAAATGAACATTATACGCTTTTTTTTTTGTTTTCCCAACAATTTGTAGTTTGTGGGTTAGATCTCTTTTCGGGGCAACTATTTAATTATGAAGTGAGATGTTAAATTTCTAACTCATTTATTAATTAAGCAAAATCTTGTAAAATGATTAAGGAAACTGTTATGTAAATAAGTAGTTAGTTTTTACGATTTACCTCATAATTATGAATTTCTTGAAGACTATAGTTTCGATATGTTACGTATCATTATCCATTCTAACCATTGAATTGGAGGTTCACAATTCTGTAATTTGAATCCTGCTCCCTCTGTTGGCTGACTGATGAACTTCCAAATTAAATTTTTTCCCCAGGAATTTAAAATTCATGATTTTTCCTTTTATTTTGTGGATGTGAATTTTCTCTTTTCCTTTTATTTTTGTGGGTGTGAATTTTCTTGCAAACTGTGAGTTTCCTTAGATTTATCTAACTATTTCAGTAACTTGGCCTTTGTTTCGATTCTGTGCTTTCCTGACCATGCATGTGCAGCTATTACAGATTTTTCTATTTCTCCATTTTTAATATTTCTCAGACAGAATTGGTAATGATATGTAACATATCGAACACATAGTCTTCAAGAAATCCATAATTAAGAGGTGAGTTGTAAAGACAAACTACTTATTTATTAAATAAACCTCTGTGTCACTTCCTTTAAATATTAAGAAAAAAATGTTATATAGTTATGCCAGCGCCACTCTTAAGTTACCTGCAGGTGACAATGAGAGACAAAACCTTGCATGTTGGTTCACAGTTAATTAGTTGCTATATATTTAAACACTATGAAGTGATTTTGTTTAGTTGTTTCTTGACTCACTTCATACTTCTTAACTCCCAAGCAGACTCGAGTTTCTTCACTTCATTTGTGACATTCTCAATGCTGTATTACGTTCACAACTGATGTCCAACGGCCTCTTCTCCTGCAGACTGACCTCCGTGCCATCTGATGGCTGACCGACGAACTTCCAAATCAATCCCCTCTCCTTATCACCGGGTATTTCAAAATTCATAGTTGTGTTTTTATTCTTGCATATGTAAATTTTTTCCCAAATTGTGAGTTCCTTTGGTTTTTTCCAATTGTTTAAGTAATTTTGTTTTGGTTTCTATTCAATGTTTTTCTGACCAGGCATGTGCAGGTAATGCAGATTTTTCTGTTTTCTCCATTTTTAACATTTCTGAGGTGTTCCTTTATCTTGTATTTAGATTCCTTTTTGTTTTTCCTATGTATATCTTTTCACAATCTTTACAATTAATTTGATAAATTCCTGGTCAGAAAAACAGAATAGAAACCAAAACAAAATTACTTAAACAATTGGAAAAACCGAGGGGGCACGCCGTAGCGTAGTGGTTAAGGCACTGAGCTACAAGCCGGAAGGTCGAGGTTCAAGTCCCGGTGGGGTCAGGATTTTAAACTGACCCAAACCTTCTGGCGGCACTATGGCCCTGGGGTCGACTAAGCCTCTATCGGAAATGAGTACCAGACGCTTGTTCTGGGTTAAAGGCGGCCGTCACGCAGGGCTGACAACCCGGCTGACATCAAGTGCTGATTGTCTAGAAATAGTGGGAGCCGTAACCTCCCACTACCCCAAGGGCCTCCTGAGGCCTGTAGTGGGAATACTTTACTTACTTACCAACTGGAAAAACCGAAGAGGAACTCACAATTTGAAAAAAAATTTACATATGCAAGAATAAAACACAACTATGAATTTTGAAATACCCGGTGATATGGAGAGGGGATTGATTTGGAAGTTCGTCGGTCAGCCATCAGATGGCGCGGAGGTCAGTCTGCAGGAGAAGAGGCCGTTGGACATCAGTTGTGAACGTAATACAGCATTGAGAATGTCACAAATGCAGTGAAGAAACTTGAGTCTGCTTGGGAGTTAAGAAGTATGAGGTGAGTGAAGAAACAACTAAACAATGTTAAAATAAATCTCATAGTGTTATTTCCTACCTATTTAATAACTATGAAGTGATTTAATAATTTTACAGAGAGGAGTGAAGATCTGCTGCAATACTTTGAAGATGCTGAAGTGATGTTGCACCAAGGAGGACATTATGTGCCATCTTCACCGGCACAGAGACAAGGATATATAGAATTTCTAGAGAAACGAATAAAGGAGTTAACAGAACAGGATGAAAGAAAAAAGAAACAGATACAAGTAGGTAGTTACATACTTGAAAAAGTTGATTCTGGTTCTGAAGACGAAGAGGGAAAAAAAAAGAAGGGAGGACAAAGACAACAGTAATGGTTCTGAAGGATCTAAAAATGAAGCTACAGGAAATAAAAAAGATGTGTGCAAAACAAACAAACCAGAAGAAGGGTACAACAAAGAAAACTGAGGGCAAAAAATAAATCCTAACAATGTATTCAGTATGAATAATTCAAGCACGAATTATTCATTTATCATTAATGAAAATATGTTAAAATGTATTCTTTTTATATATCCATATTTCAAATATGAACATTAAATAATTAACAATTTAATATTGATAATGTCCTGCGCCGTAGCCGAGTGGTTAAGGCAAGATGCCTTGGCACAGAGCTACGGGATTTGTGCTGGTTCGGGTTTTCATGGGGGAAGAAATTTTCTCATGGAATTTCGGCCAGTATGGGACCGGTGCCCACCCAGCATCGTGAAGAATTTGGGTAGCTACAATAAGTAGCGGCTCCAGGTTGAGAAACCAGCTATAACAGCTGGGGGCCCAATATGCTGACCACATGTCACCCCTACACTGATGGATGATCATATACCTCTGTAATTAACACATGTAAATGTGAGGCCAGCAGCTGGATGGTAGACCCAAGGGCCTTCTAGGCCTGTTGCGCCGTGGAGTCATAATATTGATAATATAACCTTTCTTAGCTAGATTTAAAAAATAATTAATAAATTAATGAGTCATTTTTACATCATCTTACCTCATATTTCATGTTTATTAAACACGGTAACTATAGTTTTCAAAATGATCTTGTCATTCATTTTCAAACCGCCATTATGACTACCGGATATTCGTTGGAATCTCCCTCTATAACGTTGCCATCTGGTGTTGATTTGATGAACTTCGAGATATCGTTGCCATCTGGTATTGATTTGATGAACTTCGAGATGAGGTCACGTTCATCCGAATGTCGAAATTCATGGATTTTTAAATTGTTCTTCTGAATAAATATTTTTCTCCCAACTGTCAAATCCAAAGTTTTTTTCCAAATGTTTTAGAAGTTTAGCTTCTTTTTCAATTTTATGACCTTCCAACAAACTATTAATAACCAATAAGAAAATGAACACCCCAGATAGTAAAAAATCTGGAATTTATCAAATTGATTGTGGAGATTGGCAATAAAGTATACATAGGAAAAACCAAAAAGAAATTTGGACAACTCGCACAAAGGAACACTTTAGAAATATTAAAAATGGTGAAATTGAAAAATCAGCTAAAACTTCTAAAACATTTGGAAAACCTTTGGATTTGACAGTTTGGGAGAAAATATTTATTCAGAAGAACAAATTTAAAATCCATGAATTTCGACATTCCGGATGAACGTGACCTCATCTCGAAGTTCATCAAATCAATACCAGATGGCAACGATATCTCGAAGTTCATCAAATCAACACCAGATGGCAATGTTATAGAGGGAGATTCCAACGAATATCCGGTAGTCATAATGGCGGTTGAAAATGAATGACAAGATCATTTGAAAACTATAGTTACCATGTTTAATAAAACATGAAATATGAGGTAAGATGATGTAAAAATGACTCATTTCATTTATTAATTAAGAACCCTCATAATGTGTTTCCCATTTTTAACTTTGATTAAAAAAATAATGTTGAAAATAACAATAATTAACAAGGTAGTGACATGAAGTAATAATTATATAGCAAGTTATTTAGAAATATATTGATACTGTACCTTTGTATTTTCACAATAGAAAATGCTGAATAGCAAAATAAGACTGATGTATTTTAAAAAAGAGTGGTCATTTTCTTCATACAATAATATGGATAATGCACACTGCAGCTATTTTTTTGTTTTTTGCATGAACGATTCTGGAATCATTTTTTATGAAAGTTTGTCTGTCTACTGTTAATTGCAAACATTTTCCAAGATGATGGCTAACTCAAAAACAACTCATACTTATCTTTTAGATCACATTTTCGTTAAATTTCAAGTATTGGCTTGATTTGGAATAAAAAAGACTAAAAGACAATCTGTATAGTAATGTTGAATGGAATTTTGTGGAATAAGAATTTATAATAATTAGAACATTTTGTCTGTTCATTCAAAATGTTTTAATTATAAACAAACCTCTTAATGTACTTCCTACTGTATTTAAAAAAGAAAAAGAATATAATATTCAAAGAAACTAAAATCCATACCGGTATTAGAAATCAATAGTAGAATGATAAATGATCACGTCTACTTACCTCTCATAGTTTGTTTTTTAAACATGGAACTGCAGTTTTTTCAAGAGGACAGTCCTCTCATTTCAACCGATATTATTATTACGCGGATTTTCATTGGCAATCATCATAACATTGCCCTCTGGTGTTGATTTGATGCAATTGAGATTAGGTCCTGTTCATCGGAATTTCAAAATTCATGGATTATCAAGTTTTTTGAGTCTGTAATCTCTTTACCTCAAGTTTTAATCAAGTTTTTTTGAGTCTGTAATCATCTTACCTCAATAAATTACAGACTCAAAAAAACCTTGATTAAAAGAACCTCAAATTTACTTCCTAAAATAAACCATCATGGATCTAATTTGTTCTTCTCAATATATCTTTTCCCAAACTGTCATTCTAAAGGTTTTTCCAATGGTTTTAGAAGTTTGGTCTCTTTTTCAGTTTTAATGACTCTCTAACAACTATGTCCTGCAGTAGCTGATTTTTCATTTCACCATTTTAATATTCTAAGTGTCCTTTGGTGCATGTCCGCGTGTGTTTGGTGTTGATGACTCGCTGCTCTGGTAGCCAGGTGCTCATTGACGCGAACCTATGGTATAACCGTTTAGGCCAGGAGAGAATAAAAGGGAATTTCACTTGTGATAACTTTTTATTTGGACTGAATATATTAATATTTATAGGATTGTATTTTTTATTTCTTCTTTAGTTTCTTAATAGAGATGATTATATCCATGGAGATTTAAATTTAAGGTAAAATAAGGAGGACGTCACTTCTAGCAATAATATATATTTTAAATTAACTTTCACCTAATTAATTCCATCTTGTACTTTGAATCTTGATGATACAAACGAGGTGATGCCCACGCCATGCATGTATACCTCATATTAAATCCGCAGAGTTCCTGAATGTCGATAGATGATATTTTGTATGTGTAATATATATGTGAGGCGTCAGATGTAGATATTAGAACTAACAGTCCAATTCTAATGCGGGATGTATTTAGATATTTTGTTAATGAG
>JASPKZ010006339.1:0-38139 GCA_030220185.1 Diploptera punctata | reverse complement strand
GAGAGACGAGGAACCATTAGAGAGAGAGAGAGCGAGCGAATTAGATAGGCGAGAGAGACTGAGCGAGAGAGAATTGAATTTGTGATATAAGTATTTCGTCCCTCTTCGATATCGCACCATACCACGAACTGACAAAACTGGGAAAACTCGTATTTTTTCGCATTTATTTAAATCTCACATTCTTTTTCTATCTCAACGAGTCCTTGTCGCCATCCATGCCCATTTTGTAATAATTACTCCTTCTTTAATACTTTAGAGATCAAAGCAAATAGACTTGGGCCTATTAGCGCAAACATGCAAAGCGGAACTTCTCCGTTTCTATTTGTACAAGTTGATTAACAGTTTATGAACTACTCGCCAAACTTGACTTACAATAGAATCTTTATGGAATATACGAGTACAGACAATATTGATAGGTTTTGAAACAAATGCGATATATTGTGAGCATAATTAGATATATTTTGAAAGAATGAAAAGGCTCAACAAAAAATTAAATTAAGATATTTTAATAATTTATCAAGGCCTTTCATCTTGTTATAATATACGACCGGAGCGTAGCGACGGGAGTGAATTGTCTAAAAAGATGAAAACTGGCGAGGTATTTTAAAATATTATTTGAATTAAATTAAACGACTATTTGTATGGATGAGGCCAGCCTCGTGGGCTAGTGGTCAGCGTTTTTGACTACAATTAATGAGGTCCTGGGATTGATTCCCGGTCAGATTATATAAATGTTTTCTTAATGGGAATTATTCCTGTGGTTGCCCATGGTCTGGAATTTAGGTTAAGGACTCTCCTGAAGCTTCATTATCATTAATGACCCATCATATTATCGGGGTAACGTAACTCCGCCTTCCAGGTGCCCCAACCTAAGAAATTGATTACAATTCAGCCAATGACAGGGGAGAAAGTCAGAAATCTCATGAAATACAACCTGTGGTATTGGACAAAACATATATTAAAACTGTATTAAAAGAAAGCCTGCGTTCTGAAATGTGTTAAAATTTTTGATAATATATATTAACATAAAATGAAAATCAGCTACGTTTTGTGTAATATTATATTTTAGAATTTATTGTGCGACGATATTTTGGTAAAACGCCCTTCTCTATTCTGTAGCTTATAAATCAGAAACATTTGCGAGTCAGGTTTGACAGTATTTCCAAACATTTGCGAGTCAGGTTTGACAATTTCATTTCGGCAATATTTCAGTGATGGGGGCACGCCGTAGCGTAGTGGTTAAGGCACTGCGCTACAAGCCGGAAGGTCGAGGGTTCAAGTCCCGGTGGGGTCAGGATTTTTAAACTGACCCAAACCTTCTGGCGGCACTATGGCCCTGGGGTCGACTCAGCCTCTAACTGAAATGAGTACCAGACGCTTGTTCTGGGGTAAAGGCGGCCGTCACGCAGGGCTGACAACCCGGCTGACATCAAGTGCCGATTGTCTAGAAATAGTGGGAGCCTTAACGTCCCACTACCCCAAGGGCCTCCTGAGGCCTGTAGTGGGAATACTTTACTTTTACTTTACTAATATTTCAGTGATAGTCGACTGTGATTGGTTCAAACTGATATGGACTCTAATAAATTGGCTTGAACAATATTCAATTCCTAGCGCATTAACAAAATAGCCTAGGTAATATAATAAATGATTGTCGGTTTAAAATTCATAAATACCTTCGGAGTGTACACATTGAGAAATAAACAATCTTCATCCCCTTTGAAGCCTTCGTCTACATGGTTTTGTATGTGTGGACTAGGCGATCCTTCAGCTAAGGCATCTCTGGTACCTTCCCAAGGTTCGGGTGGTTGTGGTGCCTGAAACAAGAACAAATTGTTATATAACAGAAACAGATATTTATCTGTGTGTAATAACTGTTGTTTCGTAATTGGTTATATAAAAATAGCAAATATTCACATGACAGATGCTTTCTATAAAGACGTTTTATATTAAGTGCCATTGATGTTAAGAAACATATCAATGATTTGTACAAAAGTGAAATATGTACACACAAGAACAATTTCAAATTTCTCTTCTCTGAGTACAATTAAGTTAAAATAATAGTAATAATAGTAATAATAATAATAATAATTCTAATAATAATTCTAATAATAATTCTAATAATAATTCTAATAATAATTCTAATAATAATTCTGATAATAATTCTGATAATAATTCTGATAATAATTCTGATAATAATTCTGATAATAATTCTGATAATAATTCTAATAATAATTCTAATAATAATTCTAATAATAATTCTAATAATTAATTCTAATAATAATTCTAATAATAATTCTAATAATAATTCTAATAATAATTCTAATAATAATTCTAATAATAATTCTAATAATAATTCTAATAATAATTCTAATAATAATTCTAATAATAATAATTCTAATAATATTCTAATAATAATTCTAATAATAATTCTAATAATAATTCTAAATAATAATTCTAATAATTCTGAGGAACAAAGTAAGAAAGGATACGCAGCTAAGATTTTACTCAACGATGGCAGTACCACTGGCGATGTATGGAAATTGGCCTGGGTCCTAAAGGAAAAAGAAAAAATTAAAATTCAGGTATGGGAAATGAGATTCCTACGGGCTGTGAAAGGTTGTACAAGATAAGAACATATTAGAAATGAGAACGTTAAAGAGGAACTAAAAGTACAACCACTTATTCAACAAATAGAACACAGGAACAATTGGATAGAATATAAAATTATGTAATATTTACCTAAAAGATCCGTCTCCTCAACTCTATTAATATTTATCTGCAGCGCTTTCGAGACTAGTCCATCATCAGTAGGAATATAAAGTATGAAAATATTTACCTAAAAGTCGGTCTCCTCAACTTTATTAGTTATTTATCTGTATCATTTTCGGGACTAGTCCCTCATGAGCAGATTCTAGAGACTGACATTTTAGGTAAATATTTCACAACTTTATATTTTAATTTTGAATAATACCTCAACGGAACTTTATAATGAATCTTATTAATGTTAATTGAATAGAACGTCTGCAAAGAATGACAAGATGAGAGATGGATACCAAAGATGGCACTGATGTACAATCCTGGGAGGAAGAAGATCGATAGGAAGACCAAGAAAGCTATGGGCTGAACAGAAGTGAGATCGGAACAGGCAAAGACGTTAATCCGTGAAGTTGATGATGATGGTGATGAATTTAATTATTCCAATCTAGCTGCATATAAATTTTAGTAGAAGTAAGTGTAGAAGTGTAGACTGAAATAAAAATTAATACGAGGACGTGCATGTTTCGCTGAAGTAGAGAAACATGATTCACCGGAACTGTCCTTATAAATGGCCGGAAATTACACTACTGAACTGTAAAAAAATAAAATACCTAAACTCATTTTCTGAGTCAATTTCGTGCATTCATACCGAATACAATGGCAAAATGTTGTTTTAACTCAATGAAAAGATGTAATTAGAAAATATCAAGTAGGCCTAATGATGATTTCTTGCTTGATAGGCCTAGCAATTTTAAAACAATAAAACCATTAGTGCGTGCTTCAATATTAGCTTTTTTAGAATAGGATTTATTTCAAAATAGTATTGATATTATAGAGAAGTATGATATTTTAAATTCAGAGTGTAAACCAATGTGATCATGCATTTGATATATAAAACTATTAAAGTTTTATATGATTTTCATAAATATTACGTAATTTTATTTAACGTTCTTAACAGCTGTTTAAAAAAAATTATGTCCGTCGCCGTGGCGTAGTCGGTAGAGTCCCTACCTTCCACTTCGGCGACCCGGGTTCGATTCCTGGCGGGGTAGGGGCTTTTAAATCTCCACCCTGGGTCTGGGTGTGTGTGTCCTGTCCTTGTGTCTATATGAGGATAAAAGAAGCTAACAAAACAGGCAAAACAAAATGGGTAAGACAAAAAGGTAAAAAAAAAAATTGTATCTTCATCAGATGAATGTCATAAATATAAATACATTTTCTATTTGTGTGTATAGTTAACTATGTAACATGTATCTAAGCTTTACATTTGTTTAAATGTTGACTGTATATAGTACATGGATAGAAAATGTATTTATATTTATGGCATTCATCTGATGAAGATACTGTGTATTGAAACAGCTGTTAATTAACTCACTGGCACTATCGAACCAATAGGTTCATGGCCGCACGGACATAAGAGCTCTCCATACATCCCTATCCTGAGCTAACGTTTTCCAATCATTCCCTGTATAATATACTTCCCTCAAATCATTGAAACAGCTGTTATGAATGTTAAATAATATAAATATTTATGAAAATCATATAAAACATTGATAGTTATATTTATTAATTATCGGTACATGGTGAATTTTCATCAAGTAAGCACCAATGCAATTAATTACGATATGATTTTTATAATAATTTTATAAATTTAATATTCTGGAAATTTAGCAATACACTGTAATAAAGAATAAACAAATGGGGAGTTGGCCATATCAGGGAGGTATATTTTATTAGAAGTCAAGTGCGTGCGCTGGCACGACACTTTATATATATATATATATATATATATATATATATATAAATATCGAATCTATAATCTTTCTGTAGTTTGTGTGTCTATTTGTCTATTGTGGTATGTGATATGTATTTATTTCAAGTTCTTTAATTAAATTTTTAATTAATTCTGAAATTATGGCTAATTTACGACAATAAATTATTAGAATTTTAAATTATATATGGTACCATTCATAGAACACTAAAACATAAAACAAGAAAGGATACAAGATTGAAGTTCTACAAAATAATGGCGGTACCGGTACTTTTATACGGTAGTGAGTCTTGGGTAACAAATAGGAGTCCGAGTTGAATACAAAGTACAAAAAATACAAGGGATGCACAAAATTGGACCACATAAGAAATGAAGAAATAAGAAGTGACTTAGAAATATATTCAATAAATTGTAGAATTGAAACCGCGTCGGCTGGGAGGAGCATGTTTAGAGAATGGAACAAACAAAATTGCTCAAGATAGCACAACATTATAAACCAAAGGGATTAAGGGATGCAGGAAGATCTGGGAAGAGATGAAAGGAATCATTGTGAATTCGGAACAGGCGAATCGCCTAAACCTTGAAGTGAAGAAGAAGCTGATGACAATGATGGCTAATGGTGAAAATCAGTATTTGCTTTGACGACTGAGGAAAACCACGAAAGAACCGCACGAGTTACTATTTCTATTTAAGGATGCTCTTTAACAGCTCAAGCCAATTACGTTGAAATTAAAATGTGGGCTGAAAATGGCGATCACTTTTGTTCAGGCTTTTTATTTTAGGTTTAAAGGCTTTTTACATACCGTAAATTTACGATACAGAAACCGTGGCTTCACTTCCCTTCCGAAGGAAGTCATGCTCAGGGTATTTTACCCCTTAAAATCAATCAATCCCGGCCGGGTTTGAGTCCCCGGAACTCTGAACCAGTGGCCCCACCGGGACCATAGAATCCTAATGTAGTTAGTCGAGATTTGAAACCGGAACTTTCCAAATACTAATATCAAACTCATCCAACATCTGATCCAACACACTGGATAGATCTATATTGAGGAACGATTAATTAAACATAGCTGACATTCATTGTTTTACCTTTAGACACTGTGTAATTTTGTCATGACAAATGAAATATCGGACTGTGAAAATGAAAAATTACTTCCAGTAAACAATCAATACAATTAAAAATTTCAATTTTTTTCATTACTAAAGTGTCTTAATGAAAAGTAGTGAAGCGATTTTATCTTTGAGGGCTCTTTTTCATCTTTTTTGGTCGCTATAACGTGCTTATTCTCTCCGCAATTCAGTTTTTTCATAGCTGAAAAGTAAAAAAAAAAAAGTTTTGCTTCTATGAATCATTTGCATGTAATTGACTCGCACCGATTTTTTTCCCAAAACATCCATCCATCCATAATAATTCTGCCCGAGGGCAGGTCCTTCACTGCAATTTTGATGCTATGCTTGCAGCTTTACTAGGGAATTGTAGCTTCCCGTTGCTTTCTACACGGTGAAGGATTATGATGGTGATGATAAGGATGATGATGGTGGTGATTGCCATATGATTTCGGGGACCGTTTGGGCCTTAAAGTTTTCCTGACATTTGTCTTACAGGTGAGGAAAAACCCCGATAAAAACCTCACCCAGAAAACTGCCCCGACCGGGGATCGAACCCGGGCCCGCAGCGTGACAAGGCAGCACGCTACCTTGAGACAACAGCGATGGACTTCCAAAACATATGCATTGAATATATTTCTACGATTTTTCTGCTAACTATCGCGTTGAAGAAGTGCCTATTAGTATTCTTACTTTTAACATAATTGTTTGACTGTTTTTGATGCTGGTAGATAGAATGAATCAATATGACGGGAAATGGCGCAGTTGATTGGTAGCAGTAGCAGACTTACATAATTTACAGATGTTGTTGTTTGCATTGACGTGAGTTATATCTAAACATTGATCAATTGCACAGCTAATGAATTATCTCGCACAGCCAATCGCTATTCCAATTGCACAATATGGATTGTGTGGTCTTTGTGAATCCCACATTCAAGTCTCGCAAACGATCTGCAATTGATAGGCAAACAGGATAATACGAGCTCCCTTCACATGCTATGTCCCGTCCCTGCCACTCAGTTTTGTGTGGATTTTTCGCAAACAATTTTCTAGATTCTTTCACTTCATAAGCAGAATATAAATTAAAATCAACCTAGGTTTGGTCCCTAGAGAGCATCACTGAAATTATTCACCTATTATTTGATTTTGAAGTTATAATTGGTATCAATACTAATAAAATTCATTGTTAAAACCGTTGAGGTGGAGAGTCATAAAATAAAATAAGTTAAAATATACCTTCTTAGGTAAGATCCGTCGTCCTCAACTTATAAGATATGTATTTTTTATGCCTGTAGGCCTTTTTTTTATCTATTTCCTTGATAATTTCAGGTCTTCCAATATGTTGATTTTAGTTGGATTTCCCTCTTTGTGTACTATTGTAAGGGTGTCTTCTATGGAGTTCATTCTATGACCGGCGTTCAAGGGTGTCTTCTATGGAGTTCATTCTATGACCGGCGTTTATTATGTGCTTAGCGTAATTAGACTTTTCATATGCGTTTACGAAATCGTTACGATGTTCTTTAAACCTTATGTTGAAGCTTCTTTTCGTTCTACCTATATAGAACTTGTCACAGTCTTTGCATGTTAATTTATATACACCCTTGCCATTAAATGTATTATGTTATTCTATTTTGTTACTTATTATATTATTTAGTTTATTATTAGTTTTGTTAGGCTATGTTTAAATTTTTATTTATTTTTCTCAATGAATGAAATCACTCCCAGACTAAACAACCCACTATACGATATTGTTAGGAAGAAGCTTTAGTCACGACAACACCACATTAGGACCAGCAGCATCAACCATCATACTGGATGTTGTAGCGAAGAGGGACCTGCTGAAGATGGAACGGATGTTCTGAAAGGCCTACAGGCATAAAGAATACATATTTTATACGTTGAGGACGGCGGATCTTACCTAAGAAGGTATATTTTAACTTATTTTATAATTAGTAATTGCTAGTTGTTAATTTTTTATTAATTTGTGGCAACATAATCTTTTAACTCAAGATTAAACATAAAAGTCAAAGTGATCCCACTACAGGCCTCAGGAGGCCCTTGAGATAATAGGAGGTTAAGGCTCCCACTTTTTCTGGACAATCGGCACTTGATGTCAGCCGAGTTGTCAGCCCTGCCTGCCGGCCGCCTTTACCCCCCAGAACAAGTGTTTGATACTCATTTCCATTAGAGACTGAGTTGACCCCAGGGTCATAGTGCCGCCAGAAGGTTTGGGTCAGTTTAAAAATCCTGATACCACCGGGACTCGAACCCTCGATCTTTTCGGCTTGTAGCGTAGTGCCTTAACAGCTACGCTACAGCGTGCCCCGGTTTAAACATGACGGGTAGAATTATTGATAAATAATGTTATAATTATTGTTATCATTTATCACCCATCATATATCATCGGGGCAG
Organism: Diploptera punctata; assembly: GCA_030220185.1. Lineage (NCBI taxonomy): Eukaryota > Metazoa > Arthropoda > Insecta > Blattodea > Blaberidae > Diploptera > Diploptera punctata. The sequence continues at coordinate 30,092 of JASPKZ010006339.1, read as the reverse complement.
CGTAACTCCGCCTTCCAGGCGCCCCCAACCTCAGAAGTGGGTTACAATAACGCCATGCCAGTGAGAGAATACCGGGGCACGCCGTAGCGTAGTGGTTAAGGCACTGAGCTACAAGCCGGAGGGTTGAGGGGTTCCAGTCCCGTTGGGTCAGGATTTTTAAACTGACCCCAAACCCCTCTGGCGGCACTATGGCCCTGGGGTCGACTCAGCCTCTAACGGAAATGAGTACCAGACGCTTGTTCTGGGGGTAAAGGCGGCCGTCACGCAGGGCTGACAACCCGGCTGACATAAAGTGCCGATTGTCTAGAAAAGTGGGAGCCTTAACCTCCTACTACCCCAAGGGCCTCCGGGTCTGTTGTGGGATCACTTTACTTTAGGAGAGAATACCAGAATGTCGAAATGATGAATGGTGGCATTGAATAATAATAATAATATAATAATAATAATAATAATAATAATAATAATAATAATAATATATAATATATAATAGTAATAATAATAGTAATAATTATAATTAATATTATTATAATAATAGTAATAATAATAATAATTATTAATTATAATAATGAGTAATATAATAATAATAATTAATGATGTATATTATTATTATTATTATATAAATATCTATTTTGTAAGATACAACCTTTTTGATTGGAAGTCAAACATACTAAATGTATTAGGTTTTCATTACTGGTAAGTGATGACACTAGCCAAAAACTGTTTTGCAGATTTCCTAATATTGACTAGAATTTCACAAGTATCACTAATTATTTGATTTATTTGCATTTATTTAAGTGTTTTTATTTTTTAGAGTATTTGTATTTTATAGCATGCTCAGTTATAATGCAGTAAATGGTAGACCTATGAGCTTTTTGACATTAATATAATATATGTTACAATATATAGTATATAATATGTGGTATATAGTATATAGTATATGATAGTATAATATAATATATACTCCAAGCGCGACAGGCTAGAAGGCCCTTGGCTGACCAGCCGGCAGCTGGCCTCACATCTACATGTGTTAATCACAGAGGTAGAACGATCATCTATATAGTATAATATACATAGTGTAAATATAGTATAATATATGTGGTGTAATATAATATTATATATGTAGTATAACATATAATATATGTATAGTGTAATATATAATATATATAGTGTAATATCCAACTATAGTAATTCTGCCCGAGTGCAGGTCTTTCACTGTAATCATAGCATTCTCATACTATGCTTTGCAGCTTTGCTAGGGAATTGTAGGTGTGGTGTAGCTTCCCGTTGCTTTCCACACCGGTGAAGGATGATGATGATGATGATGATAATAAGGATGATGATGGTCATATGATTTCGGGGACCGTTTGGGCCTTAAAGTTTTCCTGACATTTGTCTTACAGATGAGGAAAAATCCCGATAAAAACCTTACCCAGAAAAACTGTCCCGACAGGAGATCGAACCCGGGCCCGCTGCGTAACAAGGCAGCACACTACCTCGAGACCACAGCGGTGGACTATAATGTAATATAATGTAATATAATGTAATAATCATATTGAGTACCAATTTAAATGCAGAAGATGAAACATTGTTTTGAAAGGCCTACATATTTTGTCTACTTGAAGTTTTTTTTAACAGAACTTCAATTTAGTTGAGGACGTACTAATTTCATATTTTAAATATTTTTATAATATTTGGAATGATTATAATTAGGATTAGGATTTTTAGGTACAATTTAATGATACAAAAGGAAGGAAACATTTATTAAAGTAAGCCAATAAAGATAGCATAAAGATGTTATCTTTATAGCACATAACTATTTTTTATTAAAACATTGAAAGTGTAAAAAAATAAAATGCTAGTACGTAAAGGAAATACATTTTTTAGTCCACAACTATGGTTTTTGTAGTAAGCGCCGTGTCGTTGCCTCAGACGCAGCGGGTCCGGATCGATCCTCAGTCGAGACGTCTACTGGTTAAGATTTTTCCACGCCTAAAGACAAATGTCAAGAAACTTGAAGGCCTAAATGTTCTCAGAACACAATCTGGCATTCATAATCATCCTACAATGTTCGCATTGTTTAGAATGTATGAATGAATGAATTGATAATGTGTCTTGTCTTATATGTTCGGAGATGGCTCTCGCATTGAGCTGATAAACTCAGCCAGGGAAAGCTTCCATGTCTTGTGTAGTAGTAAAAAAAATGTGTTGAATCATGAGTTTAAACCCTGTCCCGATGGGCCTTCCTCCTATAAGGTCCGGGTGGCGTGCGCCATGTAAAAATACTTAAAAAGGAGAGGTTAAGTTAAGATAAAGAGATAAAGAAAAAATAACTTCTTTTTAATCATATGTAATGCCATGAGTGATTCCCAAATTATCGATAAATTCACGACTCACGAAGTGAGGAGTGAATTTATAAGAGAATTTGGAAATCCAGAATGACATTTGTTAGGACTATATAACGAATAAAATTAAACTGTTTACTTACAAATCATTATTTAAATATAGTTACTTTAAAATATTTATATATTTAATGTAAACGGCGATGTTTGAAAACAAATAAGAAACGTTTGTTGTGTTTCACTTGTTCATCATTGCAACCAGTTCATATTATTTATTGCCAAAGGATCGCAACCTACTGGAGAAAAAAGAGGAAAAAAAAAAAAAACAATCGAAGTGTGGCAACACAAGATTCTGCACAAGGATTCGTTTTAATGAAAATTGGAGAAAATTCTTTAAACGTCTAAGATAATGTAAGATTATATTTTAATAATACATTTTGTTTAAAGAAATATAAAGAAAAATGCAAGACAAAATAATAAAATGTTATGAACTATAATCGGTTGTATATAAAACGTCAGCTTAAAGCGTTGATGAAGTTTATACTACTTTTATAACCTACACAATCCACTATAGAACTATCGAACCCTTAGGCACATGCCTCACGGACATAAGCTCTCCATAAATTCCTATCCCGAGTTAATGTTTTCCAATCATCCTCTGAATAATCTACTTCCCTCAAATCATGATTAATTATTCTCCCATCTCATTCTTGGCGTACCAACTGAGCGCTTTCCCTTTGGTTTTCCTGCAAGAAGTTTCAATGACTCTCTTTCATTCCCTATTAGTGTGCCAAATGTCCTGCCCATTGCAGTCTTCGGGCCTTACCTGTTTTTATTACATCTGGTTTCCTATAAAGATCACGTAGCTCACTGTTATGTAGTCTTCTTCATTCACCTTTCTGTCCATCTCTATTTGGTCCATAATGTTTCCCAAGAACCTTATTCTCAAGCACTGGTAATCATTTATTCTTCCTTAAAGTAAGGCCCCATGTTTCTCATCCAAATAATATAACTCGGTGAATAACAGTCTTATATATTTTAAGTGTCCACCGCTGTGGTCTCGACTAGCGTGCTGCCTTGTCACGCAGCGGGCCCGGGTTCGATTCCCGGTCGGGGCAGTTTTTCTGGGCGAGGTTTTATCGGGGTTTTTCCTCAGCTGTAAGACAAACGTCAGGAAAACTTTAAGGCCCATACGGTCCCCGAAATCATATGGCCATTATCATCATCATCGTCATCCTTATCCTTATCATCATCCTTCAGCTGTGTGGAAAACAACGGGAAGCTACCACACGTACAATTCCCTAGTAAAGCTGCAAGCATAGCATGACAATGCTATGATTGCAGCGAAGGACCTGCCTTTGGGCAGAATTACTAAGGATGGATATTTTAATTTTAGCGTTTTTTGAGAGAAGTTGGGATGACAAGAGTCCTTCTAATGCCGTAATAGCATGCATTTCCAGAATTAACCTATGTTTAATTTATTTTAAATTCTATTTTTTTAAATAAATATATATATAATTAATTGTTAAAATAATACTTTTATCGAGGCGATATGCGTCTTTTGAAGAATGTGTTACACACAACTTTAATTTAATTGGATTTAGAATGCTTGTTCTTTATAAAATATCGTATGATGTGTAGGCCCACATATATAAACGTTTGAGACTCATAAATACAATGAAACTACTTTAATACTCCTACTCCTTCTCAGCGTTAGTTATTGAGTTTACACTTTGCATATTTTTAGTTCTATTTTAACTCTTGCATTCCCATTCAAGATTAAAAAACGGGGGAAAAGTAAAATATACAATAGACTGTACGACCCAGGAGTCTAATCAGAGACAAGTGGAATAAGAACCTTAAAACATACTTTCTCTGAAAACTGTAAGAGTGAAACGACAGATGAAGGGTACTTCAGTTAGACGATGCACTATTATTAGTCTGAGTATTCAATACAAAACCTCAGTTGTTATTTCGTCAAGGAACAGATACATTTTATATTGACGTAGTTTGTTAGTGATATGTTTAAAAGTGAGTCTGCAGTCCCTCTTCCAAGAAGCTTAGTATACATGCTGTAGGCTATAGCCGCGAGAAATCCGGTTCAAATCATCAGCTAGAATATATTGTACTTTTTTTAAAATAACTTTTTAGAATTTCTGTAAACGCTCTTCTCTCCGGTGTGAGAGTTAATGGCAAGGAACTTAGAAAATACAGAGATCAGTATAAAACAGGAATATTGTTAGTAATATAATAAAATATTTTAGTCACAATTTTATGCAATCGTCTATTTGGACAGCACAGTAATTAACTTTTCATGTAAAGAATTACGTTTGCAGTATAGGCCTACCTATTGTATATAAATTTTATATTGGATTTTCAGTTTTGTTATTTTTTAAATTTTTTTTGTAATTTGTGTCATTGGGAAAATCTCAACGGGTCAGATAAAATAATAATAATATTATTATTATTATTATTATTATTATTATTATTATTATTATTATTATTATTATTATTATACTGGGTAACAGAGTGGAACCCTTGAAAGAGGTAGTTCACCCCAGGGAATAGGCGCCCCTGCCCTTTTGTGAGCTCCAGGTCCCACTCGCCCAGTGGGTAGTACCTGAGTAGGACTCCGCCCACAGGGTTACGTGGGGAGAAGAAAAGTCCCGTAGTGAAGGCAACTTCTCTAGGAGACGAACACTCCGAAATTGCAGTTCCCTGCCCCCCAGGAAGAGGGGTTTGGCTAGAGGCTGGTAACCTCTACTAGTAAAAAATAACTTACTCATAAACTTCAGCAGAAGAAAAGCCGGATTGTGGGCAGACCTAGAAAGAGATGGGCTGAAGTCGGAACGGGTCAACAGACCTAATCCATGAATGCAGATGATGATGATGATGATAATAATAAAAATAATAATATCGGCCGTGGTGACTAGTGGTTGTGCTTCTTGCTTCTCGTCCCGAGGGTCGTGGGCTCAAACCCGGTCGGGGTCGATAGAAGTTTTTAGGATAGAAAAATCCAAGGAACAAGGACTTTAAGCCGTGGGTCCCGAGTCTGAAGATTTTCAGGCTCGTAAATGATTCTTAAGCCGAATAAAAAGGCCTCTACGCAAAATTTACCGAATTTCTCCGCCCTAGTATTACCTTGGTTTCCCAGATGTCACTATAAGGCGGAACGCTGACTCCAGGCCACTTAATGACATCTATCCGAAAACAAGTGTATCTAAAATAGTATGGATGAATTTTTTCCCTATAGGGGGGGAAGCGCCTAATTCATGTTGAGAGAAACAAGGACTTACAATAACAACAACAATAATAATAATAATAATAATAATAATAATAATAATAATAATATTAAAAATGTTCTGAATTCCGTGTAGTTATGATTACACCCCTCCCTGATTAAGAGCCGATGTTTTGAAAATTATATAGTTTAATAATTGTTCTCTTTCTGAGGACTGCATTACATATATTGTGGTAGGATGTTGGTGGATTCTTATACCACATACAGGAAAATATTTTAAAATTAACCAAGGAAGTTGCTCGAATTAAATTTATAAGGAAAAACTGTTGTTTATAAGGAAATTACTAAGATAATGCATTTGTATATATATTTTTTTTTCTTGGCATTTATATGAAAATTGCGATGCATGAGAAAATGTTAGAGTTCCCCTTTAAGAGGTCCGTATCTCATTTGATACAAAGAATGATCTTTATTTAAGTTTTATAGATTTAGATATAAAAACTGACCACTTGCCAGATTTAAATTAATGTAATCATAGAGTAACATTGGTTAACAAAGAAAAACTTATATTAATTTACAATAGCTAAATCAGCGAAGTTTTATGCTGATTTCAGATTTGTTTTTAGATTTTTTCTCATCAGCCTTTTTTTTTTCACATATTTGAAATTGTATGTAATTAGAATTTATCTAACAGTAAACTATAGATACAGCCTGCTTTTTGCTTCTATAAAAAATATATTTTGATTTTTTGTCATACTTTGCCATTGGTACATCATTTTTAATACTCACAGTCCAGTAATAATCTACTAACATATTGAGTAACTAATTGATTTATCTTTTGCATCTTATAAATTTTCCGATGAAAATTCTCGCCATGCAGGTTATTCACACCAAGGTATCATGGAAGTAGTAGTCCAGGAAGTGAAAATTCCCACTTTTATAACTTACAACTATTTTATAAAAAATATACTTGGGATGCGCAGGGCATGTGACACGTATGGGGAATGAAAGTGGGGCTTGAAAATTAGTGTAGGAAAACCACAGGGAAAGCGCCCAGTAGGAAGGTCAAGAATGAGGTCGGAGAATGACATTAACCATGATTCGAGGGAGGTCCGATTATACAGCGGATGGTGGAAAACATTAACTCTGTATATATGTTTATTAAAATTAATAATATATTAAATATTAAAAATATTCTCTTTAATTTACTTACTTGTTATAGGAGTTACTAGATGACAGTAGAGACCGAGTACCCCGTTGCCCCTCATAATAGAGAATATGTATAAAAATAAATGTTTGTACTAGATTTGCTTGATAGCGTAATTGGTAGCGCACTGGAATATCAATCCAGAGGTCTGGGTTCAAATCCCGTCCAAGCATTTATTTTTATTATATATATACTCGAACCAACGGATCTGTGCCCCTACATCGATGACATCGTTCTTAGAAAAGTACATGTCTATACACCCTTTCACACACTCCCCTCCCACCACGTCAAACGGCAGCCAACGGTAACTTATCGAGTTGGGATGTTGCCAAACTTCCCCCAGTTCATGGCTCTTGAATATTGAATAATGCAAGGTTGGAGTCGAGTTGACAACACTGGAGTGCAAGTGCAAGAGAGAGATAGAAAAGAGATAGGAATGCAGGGAGGGAAATGATTTGCCGAAGCAGAAAAGGAAGTAGGCTTTAGTTCTCATATCTTACGGGGGCACAGATTCGTTAGACAGACAATATATGTGAAGAGAACATGTCCGCGCAGCCATTAACCTCCGGGTTCCATAGTGTCATTGAGTTAGTAACGCAATACATAAAAGCAAATTATAAAAACTATTATTTTTACATCAAACTCTACCCGAATGAGCTATTATAATTTTGATTACAAAGTTAAATTCTGTATTTGAAATCTGTAAAATATTGTACTAAAATCAGTGTTTAGTTTTCTTTTGAAATAAATCGTTTTGACGTACGAAATAGAAACGATTAGACTTATGCTGTACACATTACACTAAATTTTACAGCACTCCAATCAGAAATCGGAGATTTATCAAATCTGTTATATATATAGATTCGAGCTTCTTCGTCTGTTATTGTGATAGGTTGCTTACCTAGGGATCCGAGATTCATGAGAATGATGAATTTTGAAGATATAAAAGTTACAACTTACAAGTATGGTTTCTTTAAAAAGAAAAGTAAAACCATTGGTCTCATAGATTTATGGTATGCGAAAAAATATCAAATTTGAAACAAGAAATCTCCGAGCAATGCTTTTTGACCTTTTCTCGCGATGCTAATGCACTTAGATGTTAATGAACGACATTAAAATGTAATAAGTACAAACTACACAATCATTTTGCATGTCTCATCAACATAAGTGGCGGAGATACATCAATTAGAAACATCATCATCATCACCTTCAAAGATTGAGTACTTCTAGATCCGTTCCGACTCCAAAACTGCTTTACATGTCTTACACCATCTCTTTGTTGGTCTTCCTGACTTCTCTTGACAAATGGCATGTCTACGAATAAAAAGTTATCCTTCGTAATCTGTTGTTTTCCATACTTAAGGCAATCGGACAAAAAAATTAATACTTGAACAGTTTATCAATATGTTTATCTACAAAAGAATAGTTAAAATTAGGCCTATATCCTAGCATCTTCAAAGAAAATTCTGTGCCAATCTTTGCAACTCTGATTCTTAGTTCATTCAAATCCCGGTGCCAATCAAACTCATTGAGGGTTTTTATCCGATTTTACCCAGTTTTGCATCGATTCATTTAATCATTAATTATAATTTAATTATTATTATAATTAATTATTAATTACAATTAATATCAGTTACTTTTGTATAATATCCTTGACTATTTAACTCATGCTCCAAATGGGAGTCAATGACCAATCACATTTCAATGATTTTTATATACAACCAATCACAGTCGTGTTTCGCCTAGAATTTACCAACTGAAGTTTATCATAATGAAGAAAGCACCTCCTTTTTAACATTCCGAATAGGTCATAGCATTATTTTTTAGTCATTGACTCTCTAAGAAATACGGCTACCAGATTGTATATATAGTGCATGAATGACAACACATAGAAATGAATAATATACAGTTTGATGTATTTCATTTTTTCTCCACTAAGAGTACATTCTTACAATATTGCGTTCCTTTGGCAATAAATAATATGATCTGGTTGCAGTGATGAACAAAAGAAGCAAATGAAGCGTACCAATAGTTTCTCATTTGTTTTCAAACATCGCCGTTTACATTAAATATATACATATTTTAAAATAACTATATTTAAATAATGATTTGTGAGTAAACAGCTTCATTTTATTCGTTAAATAGTCCTAACAAATGCCACTCTTGATTCTCTAGATAAATTGGAAATCACTCGTGACATTACTTATGATAATATAAAGGACTTATAGTCTATACAGTGCACTAGTATAAACCTAAAGATCCTAGATGAAATATAACTAAAGCTTTTAAACAGTTTCAAAATAACTTAAATTTAAATAATAAATGGAAGATGAACGTTTTTATATTCAACTCTTTTACATACTTAAACAGGGAACTTGACTGTCTGTCAAAGGCTCGTCGGTTAGCTTGATGGATGTATTTTGCACGCAGTGCAGGTTTCCCACATATTTGCTTCGATTATATTCTATCTGTCCTACTCTTGTGGATCAGACGTTCACATTATCAGCACTTAGAAAAAAGTTACCTTCCAGGAGATCGATCGAATTTCCTGTCTAAGACTGTACATTCTAACTAGAATAATACGTTTTTTTGTGTGCTATTGGTATAAAAAAGATACCACGTGACCTTTCAGTACAATGACAGTATGTAATGATTCTACTCATTTGTTTCAAAAGAGATATATCCAAACAATAAATCATGCTAGATGACCCGAGTTCAATTCTCAGTGCTGATCAACTTAAATAAAAATTGTAATGCATTAGGCCTAATTAGGTTAATTTAATGTTGACTAAGATATTATGACTCCAGATATATAAAAATGTTATAATAAAGAAATATATGAAACGGCGATTCCTCCAGTTATAATATATGGATGCAAAACAATCTCTTACAGTAACAGACCAGAAAATATAAAGCGTTTTGAAAATAAAGTGCTCAGGAAAAATTTGGACCCAAGAGAGATAGACAGGTGAACGGAGAAAAATTCATAAGTAACCTACATTATTTTTATGGGAAACAATATTTAATAACAGTTACGTCTCGTAGACTACGGCGGGTACAAGGTGTGGCACGAATGGGTATTTAAAAGAGGGCATGGGAACTTCTATATAAAAAACCAAAAGGGTAGCGTCCAGTAGTATGCTAATAATGAGGTTGGAGAATAATATTAACCAAGTTTGAGCGAGGTAAATTATACGTGGAGTGATTGGAAAATGCCGTATTAGTTCAAAATAGCGATGTATCCAGAGCTTGTGTCCACGCGGCCATGAACCCATGGGTTCGATGCTCCAGTGATTTAATTGGTTTAGAAGAAACTGAGAGAAATTGGAGTATTGACAAAATAATAGACTATATCTAGAAGTTTGTTATGAAGCAAAATTCTGTAGAGGCTCTAATTTGTGAGATCTCAGGTGATATTCAGGATCCTGTTATTGCAGTTCACTAACAAGCAAACAGCTCACCTAATTGACGCAATTAATTAGGTACATACATGTCACAGCTGGTTGCCTGGTTCTCATATTACGAATTCTAGATCGATATCCAAGTAATTTCTTTTCCTTGGCGCAATCCAACATGCAGAAATCAGATGCCTGAGGTAGTTGAGTAAGAAAGAACTTGCCAACTAATAATTCGCAGCACATCAGATATTTCTGTATAAGATAGAAACATTTCTATGTTAAGGTGCGTAAGTCCTAACATTGAAATGTAGCCTTTTTTTTTGTGAAATCAATTGTACATTTATTCAAGATTTTTTTTTGTATATTAGTCATTTCTTGTCAGACCGGACACATTTTTGATCTCATGTTTTTAGTCTTCTCCTTCTTTTACTACAAAGTTTAGGCTATGCAGCCTGTTCGGGCAAGTTAAAAGTGGAGTCCATCTTCTACGTGGTCGGCCAACATCTCTTGTTCCTCTGGGATTATACAGGAAGTTTCTTTTTTGGTATTCTTTCGTTGTTCATTCTCATTAAGTGTTCTGTCCATTTCTTATTATTTTCGCTGATTTTATCTTCAATTTTATATATATTTAATTCTTCTCGTATAGTTTCATTCCTTATTCTATCCGCTCTTGTGCATCCTTTCACATTACGTAAAAATAGCATTTCCGCAGTCTGTATCCTGCTTTTATCCCTTGATTTCATTATCCAATTTTCACTTCCATACAACAAAGGAACAGCCATTGTTTTATATAATTTAAGCTTCGTATCTTTCCTTGTTTTCCGACCTAAGGTTCTTTTTATGGTTCCACAAATAGCCTGAAATTTATTTACTTTATTTTCTATATCTTTATTTTCTCTATAAGTTATTACATCCTAAATATTGGAAATGTGATACTTGTTCTATTATTTTGTTATCCAGTACAATTTTCGATCTAATTCCATATTTACCAATAAATACCATTACTTTTGACTTATTTATTGATATTTTACAATTATATCTATTGGCTATTAATTTAAATTTATAGCTAACATTTGGAGCTCATTTTCAGATTATGCTAAAAGTACAACATCGTCAGCGAATAATACAGCATTTATTTTATCTTCATGTTTTTAGTAATAGTCGTAATTTTATCAGGGTTACTAAGTCTAGGAGATTGAGAGGGCAGGTCATCTGGGTCGATTTTACATTACAAGTAGTTAATAAGAATATTTATATTTATAATTACTCACTCACTCACTCACTGGCTCTATCGAACCCGTAGGTTCATGGCCGCACGGACATAAGCTCTCCATACGTCTCTATCCTGAGCTAATGTTTTCCAATCATCCCTATATAATCTACTTCCGTCATATCATGGATGTTATTCTCTCACCTCATTCTTGGTTGTCCGTCCAACTGGACGTTTTTTCTCGGGTTTCCCTACTAGAAGCTTTCATGCACCTCTTTCATTCCCCATTCGTGCCACATGTCCTGCACATTGCAGTCTACTAGATTTAACAGTTCTTATTATATCTGGAATTCTATACATACCATGTAGCCCACTATTAGGCCTATGTAGTTTTCTCCATTACGTTCATCTCTTTTTGGTTCAAAAATTTCCTAAAGAACTTTATTCTCAAATACTCGTAATCTCCTTTCCTCCCTTAAAGTAACAGTCCACGTTTGGCATCCGTATAATGTAACTGGCAGAATAACAATTTTATTTTTTTTCAATGCAACGTTTTTTGAAAGGAGTTGGAACGACAAGAGTCCATATAATGTATAATAGCACGCATTTCCAGAATTGAGCCTATGTTTAATTTCTTTGTGCATCACATTCCTATTTATAATTATTGTCCCTAGATATTTGAATCCAGCCACTTTCTCAAAATTTACCTCATCTGTCATTAGATGTTCTTTTCCATTATAACGCATTTCTATGTGTGACCATGTATTTAGTTTTATTGATGATTACTTCCAGTCCCAATTTCCTAGTATTACTCATTAGTGTGCGTGTTGACCCTTAGTATCTCTTTGTTATCGCCCAATAATACATCATTCAGAATAAACTAACAGCCTATTATACCATTGAGTTGCAGGTCTACTTCATTTTTCAAAGATTTGATGGCATGCTCTAGTACAAAATTGAATAATAGAGGAGATAGTGCATCTCCTTGCTTGAACTCATTGTGAATTTCAAAAGTATCCGAAAACTGTTTGTCTACACACACCCTACTCCTTGTGTCAGTTAGACACATTCGTATAAGTCTAACTTTTTAGGAATTGCGATCTCCAGCAGGATACTATCCTATAACTTCTCCCTCTTATTTGAATCGTATGCCTTTTTCAAGTCTATACATAGTTGATTTAATACAGTACTATTATATTCCCATTTATTTTCTAAAATCTGTCTTAGGGGCCTATACTAAAAATCTGATCTGTTGTAGACCTGTTTCTTCTAAATCCACATTGATGATCTCCTAATGTCAATATAGGGAGTAAGTCTGCTTAATTTATAATTACTATTTTAGTAAACTAACTACATAACAACGCACTGACACTATTGAAACCGGATGTTTGTGGCCTTGTGGACATAAGCTCTCCATACATACCTATCCCGAGGCAATGTTTTTTCAATCATTCCCTGTATTATTCACCTCCTTTATTTCATGTTTAATGTTACTCTTCCACCTCATTCTTGGCCTACCCATTAGGTGCTTTCCTTCTGGTTTTCCTATAAATGTTTCTAAGCCCCTACTTCATTCACAATTCGTTCCGCATACCCTGTTTACGACACTTAACTATTCTTATTATATATGTTCTCCCACTAAGATTATTTAACTTACTGTTATTTAGTTTTCTCTATTCACCTGTCCATTACTAAGCATCTTATTCTCAAATACTAATAATATTTTCTTTATTATAGTAAAAAATAGTGTTCCGCATCCATATAATATGATTTGAAGATTGAGCGTATTATATATTATTAATTTAACGTCCTTTGAGAGACGTTGGGATGAAAAAGAATCCTTGTAATTCATAATAGCATGTATTTCCAGAGTAAAGCCTAGGATATTTAATTTATTTCTACGCCTCATATCATGTTAAACGCATAATTATTTATGGAGCAGAACTTTGGCCATTAAGAACAAAAACTAATAAGTATCTTTTGCAACGGAAATTGATTTTATAAGAAGGGCAACAAGAATTTCAAGAAGAGAAAACATTAGGAACTTAGTTATAAGGGAGAAAATTAAGATTGAAGACACTATTTTAGATTATATTAAAACTCATCAATTAAGATGGTACGGACATGTCCAGCGAATGGAAGAGGAACGGCTACCAAAATATGTTTTGGAATGGAAACCTGAGGGAAGACGAGGCAGAGGAAGACCTAAAACCTCCTGGAGTCAGAGAATATATTTATACATGAAGGAGAAACATCTACAACCAGGAGATTGGATGGACCGACAAAATTGGCTATTGGGAATCGGACGATGTCAAAGACATTAATCAACCGATGATGTATCTATCTACGCCTCATCTTTATTTACAGTTATTCTTCCTAAGTATACTAAAATAGTATTCAAAATCATTGATTGTTAATGTAAATCATATTAAATTTAAATGGTTTCGTTGTTTATGGCCAGTTCTGTTCACTCTATAAATATTTTAAATGAAAACCAGCAGGGTTTTAACAGGATAATTCACTTAATTTGTAGACTTCTGCTGGAATGAAAAATGTGAAAATTTGGCTTTTATAACCATCAACGCGATGTAGTTATTTTAATCGTAATATCAAAGTATAGTACAGGCGATAGGACAAGATTTACGTTAAAATACGGTATTTATTTATTTGCAGGTATCGATATTAGAAATGTGACTGTCATTTAAAAATGCTGAGAGATAATTAACACGATTTTTTTATTTCATTTTGATTGGGATGGTTTTTAGGACAACTTAACAAGGTTAAAAAACTATTGAAGCCATAATTTTTATTATCATTTTTGGTTTATATTAATATATACTTTTATTATATTATTATTGCTTTTATTCTACGTATGTTACAGTTATAATAAAAAGCTGTCGACCGACTTTATTTCCGCTACACACTAATTTCGCTACTTTATAAATATACTTGAACAAAATAACCGAAGTTATAATATAAAGTAGTAAGAAATATAATTTGAAGTTAAAAGGGAATGTTTGTTCCTTTTTGAACAATTTAATTGTATCTCTATCGTAACTCATAGACCCTATCGATCTCGAAGATTCATGGCCATTCCAACATAAGCTCATCTACATAATATCTTAATCTTAACTAATATTTTACAATCAATCACTGTTTAAGGGTCAATTTCACCAACAGAGGTAACTGTATTACGCCAGTTTTCCCCGTGTATAATGCATAGCTTAAACTGGCGTAATGCCGTTACCTCTGTTGGTGGAAACCGACCCTAATTCACTTTCCTCAAACCATGGTTATTGTTATTCTCCACCCCATTTATTTTAATCCATTCTACTCTCTTAAAACAGTATATCATGTTTCGCATCCATGTAATATAATTGGAAGAGTCATGTGTATATATAGTGTAACATTTTTAGTGAATTCAGGATGCCAAGAGTACTTTCTTCATGTGTAGAGTAGTCATGATTAAATATTTTAGAGCATAAGTTAATATCGTTATTTCGTTTTATAATAGGCCTAACACATTTGTTCCGGTAACCAATGTTTGTTATGTTGTGGTTTTTACTAGCCTATAATCTGATGAAAGTGGTTTAGAATGGGAGACAAGAAACCTCAGGAACTGCTAATTTGTTACTGGTGCAGAACACTGTTGACAAATTTTCCCCGTAAAACACTGGTAATGTATTTTTGTGTACATAGAGTATTTAAAAATGCGTTTACAAAGGCTTAAGAGAGATAGTGGAGACAAAGAGGAACTTTTCTTACGCCAAAAATCTAGCAGATTATATTGTTTTGCTCTTAAGAGTTGCCATTTAAAAGTCGAGTTCTGGTAACTTAAGCATCTTTTTCACAAATGTAGAAAATAAGATTATAACGATGCATCTACATAATTAAAATTGCTATTTAACTCATGCCTAAATGGTAGTCAATGACCGATCACGTTTCAGTGAATTTTGTTTTAAAACCAATGACAGTCGTGTTTCACCTCGCTCTTTATCGATTTCTCCTTATCGGCTCCTGCATTTGTGATAAAGAAAGTTCATTCTTTTTTAATATTCTGAATTGTTCATAGCATTATTTTTCTCCAACAAATACATTGAATACAGCAAATAATGAACAGATTCCTTAATTTTACTGACTTGTTTACTAAATAAAATATGAATAACCTGTAATGTTGATTATAATATACAGTTTGATGTGTTTCATTATTTCTCCACTAAAGTACATTCTTACAAAATTGCAATCATATTTGGCAATAAATAATATGATCAAGTTGCAGTAAATGAACATAACCTCACATTTCTGATTTTTTTAAACATCGCAGTTTACATTAAATATATACATATTTTAAAATACCGGTAACTCTATTTAAATAATGACTTTTGAGTAAACAGTTAATTTTATTTGTTAATTAGTCCTAACAAATGCCACTCTTGATTTCCAAATCCTCCAGAGAAATTCACGAGTAACTTCGTGACTCGTGAATTTATTGATGATTTGGAAATCACTCGTGACATTACTTATGAAAATATATTAAAATATAAAACATGGGACAATTAAGAATAAATGTAAATACATACGAATATCTTCAGGCAATTCAAAATAACTTGTTTTCAGTTTTACAAATAAACTATATATATATATATATATAAAGTAAAGTGATCCCACGACGGGCCTCGAGAGGCCCTTGGGGTAGTGGAAGGTTAAGGCTCCCACTTTTTCTGGACAATCGGCACTTGATGTCAGCCGGGTTGTCAGCCCTGCGTGACGGCCGCCTTTACCCCCAGAACAAGCGTCTGGTACTCATTTCCGGTAGAGGCTGAGTCGACCCCAGGGCCATGGTGCCGCCAGACGGTTTGGGTCAGTTTAAAAATCCTGACACCATCGGGACTCGAACCCTCGACCTTCCGGCTTGTAGCGCAGTGCCTTAACCACTACGCTACGGCGTGTATATATATATATTTCATTTAATAATATTACCTTGTATGGCAATTTTAGTTTAAAAAAGATGAACTGTTAATGTCCTACAGTTATTTCATGTTCAGACGATAGGATTTTACCTTGAATGATCGTTATTCTACATACATTTATGGATCAAAATACTTCTTATGCTTTTCTTCGGAAGACAAGTAAAGCCATAGACCCAAGTCATAGATTTAAGGCAAATAAAAAGACTACAAGTTCAAGATAAGAGCCTCTGAGCAAAATTTGTCAGCCCTTTTACTAACAGATTTGTATTCCGAAACTAATGACTTTAATTATTAAAGAGCGTCTTTAATAAAAAAACAACTAACAAATCTCCTAAGACTTCTAATATTCCTTCATATCCAAGGCAAATTGAAAATGCTTGTACTGTAAGAGCTTAAAAAAGACTCTGATGAAACGAAGATAACATCGTTACTGTATGGATAGAAAACACTAGAGTTGTGTTTATTCGTAGAAAAAAATGCTCGCTTAAATAAAGAGTTAATTCAATTCATGACAAAGAATGCCATTTAATTTTAGTTACAGGAACTTAAGAAACAAGTAAATGAACATGTTTTAATCTTCTTCTTCTGTTTCTACGTAGTAAGTTTTTAAGTCTTGATTGATTGAGCTCGGGTAGAATCTTTCCATCTTGATCTAGAACGACCTACTTCTGTGTAGCCATTTGGTTTGTACTTGAATATATTCTTATTTTTTCTATTATAGTTCATAATGCAATATGTGGTCACGCTAGCTGTTTTTATTATAACTATTTTATTTGTTATGGTTATACATTTATTATTATTATTATTATTATTATTATTATTATTATTATTATTATTATTATTATTATTTGCTTTATTAAGCAAAGTACTGCCAGAATTTACAAAACGCTGTATTCTAAATAAAAAATATTCTAGATTTAGGAAACATATTTTCAAATATGTTTTAAATAATTTTGATTGACGTCTATTTAGTAATCATATTTTAAATGTTTTGTTAAACTAATATGCTTAACCTGCGTGAGAAAAAATAAGTTGAAAAAATAACCATAATTAATTAAGTGTACTGTGATCAAGTCCCGCGCCATAGTCGAGTGGTTAAGACAAGATTCCTTGGCGCAGACCTATGGAACTTGTGCTGGTTCGAGTCTCCATGGGGGAAGACATTTTCTCGTGGAATTTCGGCCAGTATAGGACCGGTGCCCACCCAGCATCATAATGCACTTGGGTAGCTACAATAAGTAGCGACTCCAGATTGAGAAGACCGGATATAACAGTTGGGGGACCCGAGTTGCTGACCACATGTCACCCCTACACTGGCTTATGATCGTCTATATCTTTAACACATGTGGATGTGAGGCCAGCAACTGGCTGGTAGGCGAAGGGCCTTCTAGGCCTGTCGCTCTTGGAGTTTTTTTAGTATTATAATCGTCTCCTTAACCTCATGTGTAATGTGAATGAATTGGTCTCCAATATTTTGTGAATAATGACGATGTTTATTTTTTTGTCTCTTATAAGAACAGTTATTATTCTCGGTTAAAAAAAGTGCTTCCCTGAAAAGTGGCGATTTTTATTTTTAACTTATTTCTAACCACAGAAATAATACCTTCGTTTATGAAAAGGAAACAATTTTAAACGACAATTCTAGACTTACTTGTGACATTTGTACAATTTTATGGGGGAATTAATGTTTCATATATAATTCTCACCGTTACCATTAATACATTGTTTAAATATTTTTCAAACTACATTACCAATACGAATGAAATGCATTCTGTGTATTAATTGTATACATGTTTTCTGTAGACTTATGAACTGTAGCTTACTTTAATGGGCGGAAGTGTTAAGAATATGTATTGATCGGAATTATACGTGGAAAAAAGTCTAATATTATTTATTACAAAGAAAACATAGTGTTTTTATTTTTAATACCACACGTAAACGTTTCGGAGAAAAGTAAACATATTGTTACCTGTAAACGTACTTTTATCGAGCTACTCAATATCTTTATATGAATAGCGATAACAGACGCTAAACATCTGCTACGTTTCCCGAAGTATGGCGTGTTAACCAAGATCATCTATTTTTTTGTATGTAAGGTGATAAAAATTAGATTGTTTTCACGCCTAATATTTAATAACGTTCGATATTGACTAAACTTAATTGTAGTAAAAACCTTCAGTCATTTAAGTATAAATTGTGTAAATAACTGCAGGCCCCTAAACCAATCTACCAAATGATGAAATAGATTTCTAGTATGGCCCGTTTAGATAATTAATAAAAAGGACTAGGAAGTTCATGTCCTAAGATACGTATCGAATGGATCTAAATATGCCCTTCAAAACCTTAAAATATGTTCCATCAAATATGAAATAATAAATTTTGGTCTTTATTGACGTACTAAGCACTAAGTACTAATAAGCAATGAATAATAATAATTACAATAATAATAATAACTAATAATACTAAGATAATAATAATACTAATAATCCTACTAATATAATAATCATCCTCATAATACTAATCATAATGACTCAATTTGTGCACATCCTTCCACTCCTAATCATCATAATCTTTTGACCACATCAGTTCCCCCTCCTCCTCCTGCCTTTGCCCCTCCTTCCACTCGATCCTCATCCTACTTTTTTCAACTCCTCCCCTCTCCTCATCACTTCCTCACCTCCTTCCTACTCCTCCTCCTCCTCTCCTCCTCCTCCTCCCATCCGTCCTCCTCCTCCCACTCCTCCGCCTCTCCTCCTCACTCCATCCTCCTCCTCCTCCTCCTCCTCCTCCTACTCCTATACTACTATCCTCCTCCTCCTACCAATCCATCCTCCTCCTCATCCTCCTCCTCCTCCTCCTCCTCATCCTCTCCCTCCTCCTCCTCCTCCTCCTCCTCCTCCTCCTCCTACCTCCTCCTCCTCCTCCCTCCTCCCCCTCCTCACCTCCTCGCATCCTCCTTCTTCTTTCTGCCCCTCCTCTTCCCCTCCTCCTCCTCCTCCTTCTTCTTCTTTTGCCCCTCCTTCCCCCCTCCCTCCTCCTCCTCCTTCTTCTTTTGCCCCTCCTTCCCCTCCTCCTCCTACTCCTTCTTCTTCTTTTTGCCCCTCCTTCCCCTCCTCCTCCTCCTCCTTCTTCTTCTTTTGCCCCTCCTTCCCCTCCTCCTCCTCCTCCTCCTTCCCTTCTTTTGCCCCCTCCTTCCCCTCCTCCTCCTCCTCCTCTTCTTCTTCTTTTGCCCCTCCTTCCCCCTCCTCCTCCTCCTCCTCCTTCTTCTTTTGCCCCTCCTTCCCCTCCTCCTCCTCCTCCTCCTTCTTCTTTTGCCCCCTCCTTCCCCTCCCTCCTCCTCCCTTCTTCTTCTTTTGCCCCTCCTTCCCCCTCCTCCTCCCCCCTCCTCCTTCTTCTTCTTTTGCCCTCCTTCCCCCTCCTCCTCCTCCCTCCTTCTTCTTCTTCTTTTGCCCCTCCTTCCCCTCCTCCTCCTCCTCCTCCTTCTTCTTTTGCCCCTCCTTCCCCTCCTCCTCTCCTCCTCCTCCTTCTTCTTTTGCCCCTCCTTCCCCCTCCTCCTCCTCCTCCTCCCTCCTCCTTCTTTTGCCCCTCCTTCCCCTCCTCCTCCTCCCTCCTCCTCCTCCTTCTTTTTGCCCCTCCTTCCCCCTCCTCCTCCTCCTCCTTTTGCCCCTCCTTCCCCTCCTCCTCCTCCTCCTCCTTTTGCCCCTCCTTCCCCTCCTCCTCCTCCTCCTCCTTTTGCCCCTCATTCCCCCTCCTCCTCCTCCTCCTCCTCCCCCTCACTCCCCCTCCTTTTTGCCCCTTCCTCCCCTACTCCTCCTCCTTTTTGCCCCTCCTTCCCCCTCCTCCTACTCCTTTTGCCCCTCCTTCCCCCTCCTCCCTCCTCCTCCCCCTCCTTTTGCCCATCCTCCTCCTCCCTCCTCCTTTTTGCCCCTCCTCCTCCTTCCTCCTCCTCCTCCTCCCCCTCCTCCTTTTTGCCACATCCTTCCGCGCCCTCCTCCTTTTGCCCCTCCTCCCGCTCCTCCTCCTTTTGCCCTTCCTTCCGCTCCTCCTCCTCCCTCATCCGTCCTCCTCCCCCCCTTGTCCCCTGCCCCCAGGTTGTCTTACAATTTCTGGCATTCTCTCCTGCCATTGGCAAAATTGGTAACCAACCTCTGAGTTTGGGGGCGTCAGGAAGCCGGAGTTAGATTAACCCGGATGATAAGGTGGGTGGTAAGTGATAACAAACCACCAATAAAATCCTTAAACCTAAACTTAACACTAAATTTCAGATCAAGGGCTACCATAGGAATTATTTATTTAAAATATGCCTATGGGTCTGACTGGGAATGGAACCCGGAACCTCGTGAACTGTAGTAAAAGTTCTGACCACAAAACCACTAGATGGTAATTATAACTATAATAATAACCATATCGATAATAATGATAATAGGCCAATAATAATGTACAAATAAGAGTATAAATAAATTTTTAAAAAATATACATGAAGTAGCTAAAGAAGCATTAGGTGAAATAACTAATGGAAGAAAATAACTTGCTGGTTTTATATATTATTGGAACGAAGAAATGGAACAAGGTATAAAATATTAGAATAGGATAAACGTTTAAAATGGTTAAACACAAAGAATTTAGAGGATAAAATAGCATTTTAAAATATTAAATAAAAATAATGCGCAAAGTTGTAAATAAACAGAATCTGGGAAAACAAATGTATGGAGATATATTCGTTATCAAGAGGAAAGCTAAGTTCTAATTACTGGAGAATTTTGTGGGGAGAAAAAGAGAATGAATATAACATAAATGTCGCATGATTACATACATATTGAATTGAATTTTTTTTCCAAGAGTTGTTTTCAGAAAATTAAGAAGAACTTGAAAATTGAACGAAGAGAATAGTGAATATCCGGCTCTGAAGTTTAGGTTATACGAGAGGTAAAGGGAGAACTCGCCCTCTACTGCCAATAAGGAAATGGTTGAAGTGGGAGTGAATGTCTGCCACAACCAATCACTGCTCTTGACGCAGCTATAGCGCGCTAGTAGGGTTTGAAATTGATGAGATGTTGTCAGCTATATGTCTGCTAACCGCATACGTAAAGCGGTCCCTCCCACTGAATATCCATATCGGCAACACTCGTGAAAACGTCAGGGTTGGAGAATCAGTGGTTGGACTATATATTTACTTAAATATTCAAATCGATATGAATGTCATATCAACTTTAAAGAATAAAAAAGCTAGTGGAGTTGGTGGAATACTTACAACTGCTAGAGGGATTTTTAAATTTTTGTTTTAGATAAACTCCTACACTTGATGGTCCGATTTTGATGGTTAACGTACTCGATCTTACTTTTTTAAAAATATATTGCTACATGCAAAGTTTGGTTCTGATAAAACAAAAATTACGGCCGCTAGATCGCTAACAGATATACAGTATATGAATTTTGGAATTTTTGATTGTCATTTTTGGTGTCTATAAGATGGAATTGGCAATGATCTGTAACAAAATATAAAACAATCATGCTGACAACCTCATAACTTCATTCTTTTGGAATTCGCTAAAAAAGAGAAGATTGGAATAAATATAATGGTATAACAGGATATGTGCAATAAACCTCATGAACGTAAAATGATCAAATATTTTCGCAAAGAAGAATTCAATCATTTGGAAGTATAAGAAAGAAGCTACATTTAGATCTGACAGATTAACAATGGACCACATTGTTTGTTTTGTTTGAGAAATTAATCGAAAAATAAAAAAGAAAGAAAACACGAGAACGACCCTATATTTATTGTACAATATATTAGAGAGCCTCTGTTGGATAGACCTAATGGTTAGTAGGTCTTGGTAACATCCCAGAGGGCCATATTCCATTCCCAGCTATACCATTGACATAGGCCCCTATTTCTTTCTACGCAACGGATGCGATGATTTACAGATACGACCTCAGACACACTGTGACAAGAGTCGCGGTCCATGGTATCCACCATCGGATATGCACAACAGTGAAGCGCCATAACCCAGAAGAAAACTGCAAGTACAAACTATGTGGGTCGCACTGCGACCGATATCACCTGTTACAGTGTAATAACGTAGGAACCTCGATAACAGACTTCTGTAAGACATAAAAACAATTATTTCTACATGGCCATTGGCTGCAATAATAGGCCTATTTATTATTATATTATTTTCAATATAGCGTCTGGAATGGAGTGAACTCAACCTCAATAGGTCAACTGAGTAGCAACTTAATATTTGAGAAATAGCGAATTTTGGTTAAGAAATATGAAACTAAGATTTAGGTTTTGCATCACGTTAATCACACATTGTACTATCATCTCCTAGCTAGTGACAGTAACCATATCAGTCGGCTTTGTTTCTTCGGAGCAGTCATGCCAAGTATTATTATTATTATTATTATTATTATTATTATTATTATTATTATTATTATTATTATTGTAGCCGGTAGTATCGTATATGACATTCGTTATTAATATTTTATATTTTTTGCTATGAAATAACGAGCATTAATCTGAAACATTTAACATCTCTTCGTTTTATTTATCATCTAATTTAACATCATAATTTCATGAGATCTATAATTTATTCCTGGACATATTTTATAGTTAGTTTTATTGGATTTATCTAATGCTTTTAAATTTCGGATGTAATAAAATATTCAGATCTATTTATAAATAATTTTAGAATTTACTTAATCTATGTAAAAATAATATTTTTGAACTTATTTTTTTATTTGAAATTATAATAGTGTATAAGGCTACTGAATACTTCAGTAAATCAAGAGCATCAACTAATTTTCTATTTTTTTTACAATCGGAGTATCATATTAGTTACCGTGTAATCTATTCTTGGAGTGAAATTATATCGAGATTGGAAATTGAAGGTAATAGGCGTGACTTCAGTTCTGTATACGAAAGGAAGAACCTAATTTAAAAGGGTATTATGTTCCAGACTTGAACAGCTTCCCGTGATGAATTGTGTTAAATCGAGAAAAAGTTAAATGAGAATATAACAAAAACCTCTTTCGTTGGATAAATCATTTCACGTAACAAAAAGACGTTATCTAATTCAGAAGACAGTAATGATGATTACAAAAACAAGTTTCTTGCTAATTCGCGGAAGAAAAATAAGATAAAACATTTATTGCATTGAAGATAGGCATAAATTCTTTAACATTTTGTCATAAGAAAATAAATGAATAACCTAGGCCTATACTGTTGATTATAGTGTACAGTTTGATGTGTTTCATTATTTTCCCACTAGGGTGCATTCTTACAATATTGCGATCCTATTTGGCAATACATAATATGATCAAGTTGCAGTGAATATACATAACTTCACATTTCTGATTTATTTTCAAACATCGCCGTTTATATTAAATATATAAATATTTTAAAATACCGGTAAATATATTTAAATGATGATTTTTGAGTAAACAGCTTAATTTTATTCGTTAAATAGTCCTAACAAATGCTACTCTTGATTTACAAATTATCTAGATAAATTCACTCCTCCCTACATGACTCACGAATTTATTGATGCTTTGGAAATCACTCGTGACATTACTTATGATAATTTACCGTAGTTCACAATACAACCAGATGAACATAGTTCCAACAAAGGTAACGAGATAGTGTCTGCAATGTGAGAGTTGTAATTTGCACTATTTATATAGTTTCAGACGAATTTAAGACCCCACTTGCTGTAATGTTCGGTGGACGGTGGGTGTAAAGTATACAGTATACAATATGTTCATCGTATCGACTACAATAAATATTTGACAGAGCACGTTGATTTATTACACCAGATGTCTCTAGGCAGACATGAACGCCAACTTTACAGATCAGATAGAACGGTAGCCTCAACTTAAAAAAAGTCGCCATATGACAATTTAAGTTTATGTAACTGACTATAAATAGAGACGAATAAAAATTACTTTTTCACTTCATGGGTTAGGCAACAAACCGCGGATTCCGATCTCGAAGTACTCATCCTATCTTCTCTCTCGTGATCTGTACTCAAAATATGTTATCTATCTGGATCCATTCCTCCACGAGTTCTCTCTATACTGTATTTCCATAATATGTTATATATCTGGATCCATTCCTCCACGAGTTCTCTCTATACTGTATTTCCATAATATGTTATATATCTGGATCCATTCCTCCACGAGTTCTCTCTATACTGTATTTCCATAATATGTTATATATCTGGATCCATTCCTCCACGAGTTCTCTCTATACTGTATTTCCATAATATGTTATATATCTGGATCCATTCCTCCACGAGTTCTCTCTATACTGTATTTCCATAATATGTTATATATCTGGATCCATTCCTCCACGAGTTCTCTCTGTACTGTATTTCCATAATATGTTATATCTAAAATTATGTTTATTATTTTAAATTCACTCCTAATTACCCTGTTTTCTGTCTTATTCAGTCTTGTGTTTCCAGCCAAAGATCTCGGAGGTATATTTTCTGCAGCTTAAATTTTATTATTATATTTTGTTCCAATGTCTAATTTACACTTCCATATTTAATAAGTACTGAACTCCGGAGGACCCTATAGTTTGAAAAGTGGGTGAATTCATTTGGCTCCTAAATGATTTTGTATAAAGGAATTGCTACTACTGGTTGCGAGTAATCCAAGGTGAACAAACAATGCTTAGAGCAATTTGTTACGACCACCAAATTAAAAACATAGATGTTAAATTTTGGGCAGACGAGGTTAGGAGAGAACTCCAAAAGATTGGGATGGGCTGGATATGGGAAAAAGGGACTGAAAATCGCAAGAACATGTGGAGCAAAATAAGGAGGAGGTACTTAGATATAAACCAACAAGATACTTTCGCCGAATGTACAGGAAAACGCTCACTGTGTTTACAAAGAGACCTAAAACACGTCTGGGGAAAAGAATCGTATATACTCAACCTAGGATTTAAGGAGAGATCAGGGCTTGCTTGGTTTAGGCTAGGGGCATGGAAATTTCTAAAAATTTAGCGACGATCACGATATGCGAATATGTCCAATGTGCGGGAACTTTGAAGATGAGATACATATATTAGGAAAATGTAATGATTTAGAATATTGGAGACGTCAGTTATTACCGGAAAGATTTCTAAATTCAAATCGGGAAAGATTGGCATGCTACGAGTTATTGGTAAATCCAGAAAATTGGATAAACCTCGGTAAATTTCTGGACAAAACGCGGAAAATAAGGACAACACTCATTCATGAATAAATATATATTATCAAAATGCAATACCATTAATTCTTAACAATTATATATAAATTAATTAGTGTATAATGCTATTGTGTTATTATTTAATTGTAATATTATTGTGTTTTCTTTATGTAATTGTAATGTTAATGTTTTTTTAGTGTATAATGCTATTGTGTTATTATTTAATTGTAATATTATTGTGTTTTCTTTATGTAATTGTAATGTTATTGCTTTTTTTGTTGTTTATTTTTCTTTACACTAGTACCAATTATTACTTTATTGTAACGGACTGTCAACAGCACATACGGCTACTGCCCGTGCGACCCATATTTGTAAATAATATTGTAAATATCTTACTTTTTGTCTAATAAAGTCCTACTACTACTATAAATTTCGATATCTGTATTCTACATTTTTTCGTTTTTCACTGCTATTGTTTTATAAATACTTGAACTCGCTTAATGTGGTTAATGGTAGATAATAAATAAGTTAAATAAAAATTGCTATAAAAGTTAATACTCATAGGCTTAGAATTAAATGTATTCAGTGCTTCCATCTGTTGTTGGACATAAAATTCGATGTGGCATCTACGAAAAGCAAGAAGTAAATTAAAATTATTTACATGCATCAAATTTTGTTCGCATTTATATATATATATTTCAATACAGTATCTGTCTTGATATGATGATTTATTACCATTTCAGTCCTTTTTTGTAACCTAGTTTATCATTTATCATATATTACTAATGTTTCGTCATAGTATATATCTCTCGAAAGAGGACCCTGAAACATCGTTTAAAAATTAATATATAAATAAATGTGGACCTATGTGTGTATATGCGGGCATAAATTTCGAACGCCTTGAGCAATTTGATGGTCTAAAGTGCACGACCATAAGCTTGTCTGTTGAGTAGATAAGGTTGGAAATAGGGAATCCATATACTCTTTTCCGTTATGACTGACAACTAACTGATTCACCCGAAAGTTTATGGCTGCGCAGACATAAGCTCTATAAATCCCTATCCCCAGCTAATGTTTTCCAACCTTCCATTTATAATTCGCATCTCTCAAATCATAGTTAATATTATTTTTCCATCTCATTCTTCCTATCTACTGGGTGTTTTCTTTCTGGCTTTCCCTCAAGATGTTTCCAAGCTTCCCTTTCATTTCCCATTCAACTACATGTTCTGTCCACCACAGTTTTAAAGATAACTGTTCTTATTAATCTGGTTTTCCATGAAGATCTTGTAGTTCACCATTATATAGGTTTCTCTATTATAATATTAATTTCCTTTGCTCCAAACATTTTCTTAAGCATTGTGTTCTTAAATACTCGTAATATTTTCTACTCTATTAACGTAAGAGGCCATATTTCGTTTCTATATAATATCCATAGTAATTCTGCCCGAAGGCAGATCCTTCACTGCAATCATAGCATTTTCATGCTATGCTTGCAGCTTTGCTAGGGAATTGTGTATGTGTGGTAGCTTCCCGTTGCTTTCCACACCGGTGAAGGATGATAATGATAATGGTAAGGATAATAATGATAAGGATGACGGCGATATGATTTCGGGGACCGTTTGGGCCTTAAAGTTTTCCTGACATTTGTCTTACAGGTGAGGAAAAACTCACCCAGAAAAACTGCCCCGACCGGGGATCTAAACCGGGCCCGCTGTGTGACAAGGCAGCACGCTATCTATATAATATAACGGTAGAAAAACTATTTTATATGTTTTTAATTTTTTGCGAGAAGGTGGGATTACAGGAGTCTCTGTAATTCATAATAAAATGCGTTTCCAGAGTTGAATACCGGTATATGTTTAATTTCTTTCTGAACATCATTCCTGTTTGTAATTATTGTTCATAGGCATTCAATTTCTGTCACTTCTTTAAATTTTCCCATTTGTTGTTAAGTGTAATTTAATAATGTAGGCCCTACTACATTTCTGCGTGTGACATATATTTAGTTTCATTGACATTTACGTCAGCTTCAGTTATATAATGTTATTTAGTAGAATGTGCGTTGACTTTTAGTATATCTTCACTAACCTTAATAATACTTTATCATTAGTAGATCTACATTCTAACAGTTAATTTATAGCATTAAGGGGCGGTTTCACCAACAGAGGTAATTGTATTACGCCAGTTTAAGCTATGCATTATATACGGGGAAAACTGGCGTAATACAGTTACCTCTGTTGGTGAAATTGATCCTAAGTTGTACTTTGCCTTTATTCTCTAAAGATTTTATTGCATGCTCTAGTAAAAATTATAGTAGTAGAGGAGATAGTCATGTCCTCGCTATAAACCATTGTGAATTTCAAAGGTGTCTGGAAAATGTTTGCTATCATCCTCTACACCTTGATGTCATTTATGCACATTTGAATAAACCTAACTAACTTTTTAGAAATTCCGAGTTATATTACGATACTATACAATTTCTCCCTCTTAATTGAATCGTATGCCTTTTTGAAGTCTAAGTATAGTCGACTTACAATGATATCATATTCTGATTTCTTTTCTAAATCTGTCTTATACAAAAAATTTTATCGTGGGCCTATTTATTCTAAGTAAACATTTATGATCACCTGTTATGTCGACAGTATGATTAGCCTAGTTACTAATATTTGTTAAAATTATGTTTGAAGTTTTCTTTATGAATGGGCAAAGCAAAAATATTTGTAGTGTTGTCTGGTTAATTCTAGTAGCCATTTATTAAACAGTATTGTTCTTTTCATGGTCATATATGATTATCCTAATGCATTATTCAGTATTAGCACCTATAACGGAAGTACTGTTTGAGCATGTGCACAGAAAACAGTCTCTATAGGAGAATCTAAAAAAATATTTAGAAGCTTGATGATTATTTCTCTTTATCAAATTATATTCTGAAATTACGATTATTAAAGATGTGTAATCATAGCCAAATACACTCAATTCTATCAAACCATGATATTATATTACAGTATGTAGGCCTAAGCCTATGTATGTTACTGTATGTGTTAAACTGTTAAAATGACTGTACTTAACGATTTTAATTATTTAATATATCTTAATTGCTGTTAATTATTTCGGCAAGGAGAGTCTGTATTCTTTCTTAAGGAGAAAGAAAAATCTCTGGAATACAAAACTATATTTTTCTTTAGGTCTAGGATCTACAATGATAAGTAGCGAAATACGGATAAAATTGAAATTAAAGTTGAGGGAATATTTCAAGGAAACTTTACGACTGCCTGAAAAATAGTAAAAATGGAAAATTTCCTTTTATTACACAATAATAGCCCATACATTGATTATCTCTATTTTGATTTTTATGGCATTTTAATTAAATTCAATCTACGAAATTGTTTTTTCAACGCAAACGTAGAATATTGTAGAACAAACAGATGACTAATATCTGATAAAAAAATAATCTTGTCCTGCTAAATTACGTCAGCAGTTCATTGATAACATTACATTATGAATTTCTTCGATTAAAATTCCATAATTTCTGTGAATAAAATTAAGAGTGATGTAAAACTGACAACATTGAACACTGATAAAATGCACGAGAAATATGAACAAAGCGACAGGTGATATTAAATTCAGTAATGGGAGTGGCATATAAGCTTGCATAACGTAATTATTAATTGACGTGTTATGTTTCCAAGTAAAAAAAAAAAAGATAATATAATATTGAATACGTTGCTTAAAATATTGAGTACTTGTTTGTCAAAATCACCATAAAGTGATGCAAATATTTTGATATAATGTTGCAATATTCTAAGGAGTGAGAGATATACGTACAATTAACTACCTCTATGACGAAGTATACATATAAGACCTTTGGCCTACTAGGCGGCTGCTTGCTTCACATCCATATGGGATAATCACAGAGGTAGACTATCGTCCAGCCAATATAGGGGTAACATGTGGTCAGCATGTTGGGTCCCAGCTGTTATAGTTGGTTTCCTCAACCTGTAATCGCTACTTATTGCATCTACCCAAATTCTTAACGATGCCCCAGTCCCATACTGACCGAAATTCAATGAGAAAAATTCTTCTCCAATGGGACTTGAACCAGCACAAGTCTCGTAGCTCTGCACAAAACATGATGCCAGAAATCGCTTGGTTAGGGTGCGAGACATATTCATACAATTACTGTTAAAATATCCCTATGTGTAAAAAAAGTATTTTTTTAGGTTGTCAGTGTGGTTATGAAAGACATATTCATAGTAGATGCTATTTTAATTTCGATGAAACTACTCGTTTTAATTTTACCGTATCTTTGATTATTTTATTAATACTTTAGATTACGGTATTTTACTTTTATAGTTATAAGAAGGTTAAACTTTTTTTATGGTTACGAATTATCGTAATAATAACAATAAATTATATATAAAAATAGATCTATATTAAAATATAATAACGAATACATATCGTATATAAAAACATTAAACATGAAATAACAGTTAAAATTAAATTGTACCTGTTGGTAGGTGCCGTCGTCC
>JASPKZ010006338.1:0-10508 GCA_030220185.1 Diploptera punctata | reverse complement strand
TTCGAGGCTATTGTGCTTGCTGTTTTCCAAAAAAATGTCAAATTTTTCGAAATTTAAAAAAACTTGCAAACAATAATATCCAGAGGGTGTGTCCGGGATGTATAATGCAAAAAAAAACCGGTCTAAATTCAAAAATTTCAAACATCGAGGTTTTAAGGCTATAGTGTTTCTGCCAAAAATCCTATGTAGAGGGTTTGTCCGAGGAATGATAATGGACTAAATCAAGTCTAAACTCCAAAATATCAAAATTGATTTTTCCAAGGCAATAGTCCTTGGAGTTTTGAAAAATGTCATATTTTTCGAAATTTCAAAAAATTCGAAATTACTATCTAGAGGGGTGTGTCAGAGTTTATAATGCAAAAAATCCGGTTTTCAATCCAAAATTTTAAAATAGAGTTTTCGGAGATTAGTCTTGGTGTTTTTTACCAAAAAATGTCAAAATTTCCGAAATTTCAAAGACTGCAAAAATACTATCTACACGGTGTGTCCGGGGTTTATAATACAAAAAATCCGGTCTAAATCCAAAATTTCAAAATTCAGTTTAACCAAGGCTACAGTCATGCTGTTTTTCCAAGAAATTTCAAAATTTTCGAATCTTCAAAACTGAAAAATTACCATCTAGGAGGTCTGTCCGGTATTAATAAAGCCCAAAAAATCCGGTCTAGATCCATTATTCAAAATTGAGTTTTCCATATGCTACAGTCTTGGTGTTTTTCCACAAAATTCAAAGTTGTCCAAATTTAGTTTTCCAAGGCTATGGTGTTGGTGTTTTTTCCAAATAGTGTCAACATTTTCGAATTTTCATCAAAATCTACAAGAATCATATCTACAGAGTATGTCCGGGATTTATTAATGGCAAAAATCAGTTCTAGATCCAATTATTCAAAATTGAGTTTTCCAAGTCTATAGCCTTGTGTTTTTCCTAGAAAATGTCTAAATTCGCGAAATTTCGAAAACTGCTAAAATACTATCTAGAGGGAGTGGTGTGTGGATTTATAATGCAGAAAATCCGATCTAAAATTAAAATTTCAAAATTGTTTTCTCCAAGGCTATAGTCATCGTGTTTTTTTAAAACAATATAAACATTTCGAAATTTCAAAAACTGCAAAAATACTATGTAGACGCTGGCAAGCGTTTTAATGCAAAAAAAATCAGGTCTAGATCCAAAATTTCCAATTCAGTTTTCCAATGCTATATAGGTTTGGCGTTTTTTCCAAAAAAATTCAAAATGTTCGAAATTTCAAAAAACTGCCAAATTACTATCTAGAAGCTCTGTCCGGGATTTATAGTGCAAGAAATACGGTTTTAAATATAAAATTTCGAAATTGAGTTTTCCAAAAAAAAGTCAAAATTTTCGAAATTTAAAAAACTGCAAAATTACTATATACAGAGTGTGTCCGGAATTAAAAATGTAAAAAAACCGGTCTAAATCCAAAATATCAAAATTGGTTTTCCAGGGCAATATTCTGGGTGTTTTTCAAAAAATTGTCAAAATTTTTAAAATTTCAAAAAATGCCAAGACTAAATCTAGTGGGTGTGTCCGGGATTTATAAAAATCCGGGCCACGTCCAAAATCACAAAATTGAGTTTTCCAAGGCAAAATTCTTGTGGTTTCCAAAAATGTCAAAAGTTTCGAAGTTTCAAAATACTGTAAAAATACTATCAGAGGTGGTGCCGGGATGATAATGCAACAAATTTCCATCCAAATTCAAATTTCAAATTGAGTTTTCCAAGTCTATGGTCCTGGTGTTTTTCGAAAAAAGTGTCAAAATTTTCGAATTTTCGAAAAACTGCCAAATATACTATTAGAGGGTGTGTCCGGCATTTATAATGAAATAAATCTGGTCTAAATCCAAAAATACAAAACTGATTTTCCAAGGGCTATATTATTGGTGTGTTTTTCCAAAAGTGTCAAAATTTTCCGAATTTCAAAAAACTCGCAAAAATCAGATCTACAGGGTCTGTCCGGGATTTATATTGAAATAAATCTGGTGTAAATCCAAAACTTCAGAACTCATTTCTCCAAGGCTGCAGTCTTGGTGTTTTTTACAAAAAAAGTCAAAATTTTCGAAATTTTCAAGACTGCAAAAATACTCTCTACAGAGTGTGCCTGGGATTATAATGAAAAAATCCGGTCTAAATCCAAGTATTCAAAATTCAGTTTTTCAAGGCCATAGTCTCAGTGTTTTTCCAAATAATTTCAAACTATTTCGAATTTTCAAAAACTGCAAAATTACCAATCTTTGTAGCTCTGACAGTGATTTATAATGCAAAATATAAGGTCGAAATCCAAAATTTCAAAATTGCGTTTTCCAAGGCTCTAGTCTTGGTGTTTTTACAAAATATATCAAAATTTTCGAAATTTCAAAAGCTACAAAAGTACTATCTGTATGTTGTGTCCCGGGATTTATAATGCAAAAAATATCGGTTTCAATCCAATTTTTCAAAATTGAGTTTTCGATGGCTATAGTCTTGAGGATTTTCCAAAAATGTCAAAATTTTCGAAATATTTAAAACAGCAAAATTAATATCTAGAGGGTATGTCAGGGATTTGTAATGCAAAAAATCCGTTCTAAATTCACAATTTCAAAATTGAGCTTTCCAAGTCTATTGCCTGGTGTTTTTCTCAAAGTGTCAACATTTTCGAAATTTCCAAAACTGCAAAAATCCTATCCTAGGGGTGCGTCCGGGATTTATAATGAAATAATCTGGGCTAATCCAAAATGTTCAAAACTGATTTTCCGAGGCTATAGTCGTGTTATTTTTCCAAAAAATATCAAAGTTTTCGAAAATTTCGAAAAACTGATAACTACTATCTAGTGGTTGTGTCGGGATTTATAAATCAAAAAATCCGGATTAAATCCAAAATTTAAAATTGAGTTTTACAAGGCTCGTGTGTTTCCAAAAAAGTTCAAATTTTCGAAATTTCAAAACAACTGCAAAAATAATATCCAGAGGGTGTGTCCGGGATGTATAATGCAAAAAAACCGGTCTAAATTCAAATTTCAAAAAAATTGAGGTTTTAAGGAGGACTAGTAGTTCTTCAAAAATTCTAATGTAGAGGGTTGTCCGGAATTAATAATGAAATAAATCAAGTCTCAATCCAAAATATCAAAATTGAGTTTTCCAAGGCCAATAGTCTTGGAGTTTTGAAAAAAGTAGTCATAATTTTTTTCGAAATTTCAAAAAATTCGGGAAATACTTATCTAGAGGGTGTGTCAGAGGTTTTATCATGCAAAAAATCCGGTTTCAATCCAAAATTTTAAAATAGAGTTTTCGGAGATTAGTCTTGTGTTTTTACAAAAAATGTCAAAATTTCCGAAATTTCAAAGACTGCAAAAATATATATACACGGTGTGTAGGGGTTTATAATACAAAAAAATCGGTATAAATCCGACATTCAAAATTCAGTTTACCAAGGCTATACAGTCATGATGTGTTTCCAATACATTTCAAAATTTTCGAATCTTCAAAAAAAACTGGAAAAATTACCATCTAGAAGGTCTGTCCCGGATTAATAAAGCAAAAAAGTCCGGTCTAGACCAATTAGTCAAAATTGAGTTTCATATGTCCAGTCTGGTGTTTTTCCAAAAATTCAAAGTTTACAAATGTAGTTTTCCAGGATATGGTGTGGGGGTTTTTCCAAATAGTGTCACATTTTCGAATTTTCAAAATCTACAAGAATCATATTACAGAGTATGTCGGGATTTATATGGAAAAAAATCGTCTAGATCCATTATCAAAAATTGAGTTTCCAAGTCTATACCTGTGTTTTCTAGAAAAATGTCTAACTTCGCGAAATTTCGAAAACTGCTAAATACTATCTAGAGGGAGTGTCTGGGATTTATAATGCAGAAAATCCGATCTAAATTTAAAATTTCAAAATTGTTTTCTCCAAGGCTATAGTCATCGTGTTTTTTTTAAAAAATATAAACATTTTCGAAATTCTAAAACTGCAAAAATACTATGTAGACGCTGGCACGCTTTTATAATGCAAAAAAAATCAGTCTAGATCCAAATTTCACAATTCAGTTTTCCAATGCTATATAGTTGTTGGCGTTTTTCCAAAAAAAATTCAAAATGTTCGAAATTTCAAAAAACTGCAAAAGGAAGCTCTGTCCGGGATTTATAGTGCAAGAATACGGTGTAAATATAAAATTTCGAATTGGTTTTTCCAAAAAAACAAAGTCAAAATTTTCGAAATTTAAAACTCAACATTACATCTACAGAGTGTGTCCGAATTAAATGTAAAAAATCGGTCTAAATCCAAAACATATCAAAATTTGTTTTCAAGCAATTATCTGGGGTGTTTTTTAAAAAAATTGTCAAAATTTTTAAAATTTCAAAACTGCAAGAGCTAATTCTAGTGGGTGGTGTCCGGGATTATAAAAATCCGGGCCAAGTCCAAAATCACAAAATTGAGTTTTCCAGCAATAATCTTCGTGGTTTTCCCAAAAATGTCAAAAAATTTCGAAGTTTCAAAAACTGTAAAAATCTATCCAGAGGTGTGTCCGGGATTTTTAATGCAAAAAATTCCATCCAAATCAAAATTCAAATTGAGTTTCCAAGTCTATGGTCCTGGTGTTTTTAGAAAAGTGTCAAAATTTTCGAATTTTCGAAAACTGCCAAAACTATATTAGAGGGTGTGTCCGGCATTTATAATGAAATAAATTGGTCTAAATCCAAAACACAAAAATGATTTTTCCAAGGCTATAGTATTGGTGTTTTCCAAAAGTGTCAAAATTTTCGAATTTTCAAAAAAACTGCAAAAATCAGATTCGCAGGGTCTGTCCGGGATTTATATTGAAATAAATGATGGTGTAATCCAAAAACTTAGAATCCTTTCCTCCAGGCTGCAGCTTGGTTTTTACACAAAAAAGTCAAAATTTTCGAAATTTCAAAGAATGCAAAATTACTCTCTACAAGAGGTGCCTGGGATTTAATGAAAAAATCCGGTCTAATCCAAGATTCAAATTCGTTTTCCAAGGCCATAGTCTCAGTGTTTTTCCAAAAAATTTCAAAATATTCGAATTTTCAAAAACTGCAAAATTACCATCTTGTAGCTCTGACAGGATTTATAATGCAAAAATATAAGGTCGAATCCAAAATTTCAAAATTGCGTTTTCCAAGGCGATTAGTCTTTTTTTTTAACAAAAAAAATATATCAAAATTTTCGAAATTTCAAAAGCTACAAAAGTATATCTACAGGTGGTCGGGATTTATAATGCAAAAAATCCGGTTCAATTCAATTTTTCAAAATTGAGTTTTCGATGGCTAAGTCTTGAGGATTTCCAAAAATGTCAAAATTTTCGAAATATTTAAAACAGCAAAATTAATATCTAGAGGGTATGTCAGGGATTGTAATGCAAAAAATCCGGATTAATTCAAAATTTCAAAATTGGTTTTCAAGTCTATGGCCTTGGTGTTTTTCAAAAAAAGTGTCAAATTTCGAATCCAAAACTGCAAAATCCTATCTAGGGAGTGCGTCAGGCATTATAATGAAAAAATCTGGGTAATCCAAAAGTCAAACTGATTTTCCGAGGCTATAGTCTTGGTATTTTTTCCAAAAAATAATCAAAGTTTTCGAAATTTCGAAAAATGTATAAATACTATCTAGTGGTTGTGTCCGGGATTTTAATGCAAAAAATCCGGATTAAATCCAAATTTAAAAATTCAGTTTTCCAAGGCTCGATGTTTTTCAAAAAAATAAAAATTTTCGAAATTTCAAAACAGCAAAATTACTATCTAAAGATATGTCCGAGATTACAATGCAAAAATCCAATCTAAATATAAATTTCGATTCCGTTTACCAGGACTAAAGTTTTCTTTTTTCCAAAAAACAGTCAAATTTTGTCGAATTTTAGAAAACTTAAAATACTATCCACAGGGTGCGTCCCGGGATTTAAAATGCACAAAAACGACGGTCTAAATCCAAATATCAAAAAAATTTAGTTTTCCAAGGCTGTATTCTGGATGTTTTTCCAAAAAATATCAAAGTTTTCAATAGTTCAAAAACTGAATTAAAACACTATCTAGTGGGGGTGTCCGGGATTCTAATGCAAAAAATAAGGTCTAAATCCAAGGTTGAAAAATTCAGTTTCCAAGTCTGGTGTTTTTCAGAAAATGTCAAAATTCTCGAAATTTCAAAACTGCAAAATTCTATCTGTTCTGTGTCCGGGATTATAAGCAAAAAAAATCCAAAATTCAAAATTGAGTTTTACCACGGCTATGGTCTAGGTGTTTTTTCAAAAGTGTCAAAATTTTCTAACTTTACAAAAACTTGCAAACATCCTATCTAGAGGGTGTATCATGGATTTATAATGAAAGAAATTTGGTCTAATCCAAAATTTCAAATCTGATTTTCTGGTGTTTTTCAAAAATTATGTTAATGTTCTAAATTTCGAAAACTGCAAAAAACGTATCTAGAGGTGTCTACGGGATTAAAACCAAAAAATCGGTCTAATCCAAAATTTCGAATTCAGTTTCCAAGGCTATAGTGTCCGGTGTTTTTCCAAAAAAATGTCATAATTTCGAAATCAAAAAACTGCAAAAAATACAATCTAGATCCTCTTGGATATGAAAAAATTCCGGTCTAACTCTAAATTTCAAATTTCGTTTTCCAAGGTTTTAAGAAAAAAAAGTCATAATTTCGAAATTGCAAAAACTAAAAACAGAAATACTATATAGAGAGGGTGTCTGGGATTATAAATGAAAAAAAATCCGGTGTAAATCCAAAATTTGAACGTTCAGTTTTTCAAGGGGCCATAGTCTTGGTGTTTTTTCCAAAAAAAGTCATAATGTTCGAAATTTCAAAAACTGCAAAAATACTCTCTAGAGTGTGAGTCAGGAATTATATTGCAAAAAATCCGGTCTAAAGCGAAATTTTAAATTGAGTTTTCAAAAAGGCTATAGTCTTGGAGCTTTTCCAAAAATATTTCAAATTTTCCAAATTTCTAAACGCAAAAACCACTATCTAGAGGTGTGTCCGGGATTTATAATGCAAAAAATCGGGCCCAAATCCAAACTTTACAAAATAGAGTTTTTCCAGGCTGGAGTCTTGGTGTTTTGTAAAAAAGTCATAATTTTCGAGAATTTCAAAGACTGCAAAATACTATCTACACGGTTTGTCCGAGAATCTAATGCAAAAAATCCGGTCTAATTCCAAAATTTTGAAAATTCACTTTCCCAAGGCTATGGACTAGGTGTTTTCCTAAAATTTTCAACATTTTCGAATTTTCAAAAACTGCAACGTTACCATCTGGAATCACTGTCCGGGGATTAATAATGCAAAAAATCCTGTCTCAATCCATAAATTTAAAATTGAGTTTTCCAAGATTATGCCTTGGTGTTTTGCCAAAAATGTCAATTTTTTTTAAATTTCAAAAAACTAACAAAAATACTATCTACAGATGGTCCGGATTTCTAATGTAAAAATATCCGGTCTAGATCCAATTATTCAAAATTGTGTTTTCTAAGGCTATTGTGTTGCTGTTTTTTCCATTTTCCAAGGATGTCAAATTTTTCGAAATTTCCAAAAAACTGCAAAATAATATCCAGAGGGTGGTCCGGGATGTATAATGCAAAAAAAAAACCGGTCTAATTCAAAATTTCAAAATTGAGTTTTCAAGGCTACGGTCTTGGTGTTTTTCAAAAGTGTTAACATTTCGAATTCTTAAAACTGCCAAAAATCCTATATAGAGGGTTTGTCCGGGAAATGTATAATGAAATAAATCAAGTCTACATCCAAAAATAATCAAAATTGAGTTTTCCAAGGCTATAGTCTTGGTTGTTTTTCCAAAAAAATGTCAAAATTTCGAAATTTCAAAATGTGTCAAAATACTATCTTGAGCTTAGTCCGGAATATTATAATGCAAAAAGCCGGTCTATAATCCAAAATTAAAAATTGAGTTTTTTCAAAGGATATAGTGTTCGTGCTTTCCTTTCCAGAAATGTCAAAATCTTCGAAATTTAAAAAAAAACTGCAAAAATACTATCTACGGGGGTATCCGGCATTAGAATGCCAAAAATTCGCTTGGTGCTTTTTTTACAAAATTTTCAAAAATTTCGAAATTTCAAAAACTGCCACAAGGGACTATCTTG
This sequence comes from Diploptera punctata, assembly GCA_030220185.1. NCBI lineage: Eukaryota > Metazoa > Arthropoda > Insecta > Blattodea > Blaberidae > Diploptera > Diploptera punctata. Next base: position 2,408 of record JASPKZ010006338.1, on the reverse strand, counting down.
AGTGGTGTCCGGGATTTATAATGCTAAAAATCCGGTCTAAATGCAAAAATTTTAAAATAGTTTCGGATGTTAGTCTTGGTGTTTTTACAAAAAATGTCAAAATTTCCGAAATTTCAAGACTGCAAAAAATACTATCTACAATGGTGGTCCGGGGTTGTATAATAACAAAAAACCGGTCTAACTCCAAAATTCAAAATTCAGTTAGTTCCAATTTTCGAATTTTCAAAAACTGCAAATGACATCTAGAAGTCTGTCCGGGATTTATAAAGCAAAAAATCCGGTCTAGATCCCAATTATTCAAAATTGAGTTTTCCAAGGCTATAGTCTTAGTGTTTTTTCCAAAAATTGTCAAAATTTTCGAATTTTCAAAAACTGCAATATTACCATCTAGAAGGTCTGTCCGGGATTAATAAAGCAAAAAATCCGGTCTAGATCCAATTATTCAAAATTGAGTTTTCCAAAGCTATAGTCTTGGTGTTTCTCCTCCAAATTTGTCAAAAATTTCGAATTTTCAAAAACCTACAAAAATACTATCTAGACAGGTCCGGGTTTATACTGCAAAAATCCGGTCTAAATCCAAAATTTTCAAAATTCATTTTTCCAATGTTTTTGGTGTTTTACAAAAAAAAATTCAACATTTTCGGAATTTCAAAAACTGCAAAAATAATATCTGGAGGGTGTGTCCGGGATTTTGAATGCAAACAAATCCGTTCTAAATCCACATTTCAAAATTTAGCTTTCCAAGACTATAGTGTTGGTGTTTTCCCAAAAAATGTGAAACTTTTCGAAATTAAAAAAACTGCAGAAACACTATCTATCTACAGGGGGGTGTCCGGGATTTATAATGCAAAAAATCCGGTCTAGACCCAATTATTCAAAATTGAGTTTTCCAAGGCTATAGTCTTGGTGTTTTCAAAAAAAAGTCAAAATTTTCGAAATTTGAGAAACTGCAAAAATTATATCTACGGAGTGTGTCCGGTATTTATAATGCAAAAAATCCGGTATAAATCCAAAATTTCAAAATTGAGTTTTCGAAGGCTATTGTGTTGCTGTTTTTCCAAAAAATGTCAAATTTTTCGAAATTTCAAAAACTGCAAAAATAATATCCAGAGGGTGTGTCCGGGATGTATAATGCAAAAAAACCGGTCTAAATTCAAAATTTCAAAATTGAGGTTTTAAGGATATAGTGTTCTGCAAAAATCCTATGTAGAGGGTTTGTCCGGGAATTATAATGAAATAAATCAAGTCTAAATCCAAAATATCAAAATTGAGTTTTCCAAGGCAATAGTCTTGGAGTTTTGAAAAATAGTCATATTTTTCGAAATTTCAAAAAATTCGAAATTACTATCTAGAGGGTGTGTCAGAGGTTTATAATGCAAAAAATCCGGTTTCAATCCAAAATTTTAAAATAGAGTTTTCGGAGATTAGTCTTGGTGTTTTTACAAAAAAATGTCAAAATTTCCGAAATTTCAAAGACTGCAAAAATACTATCTACACGGTGTGTCCGGGGTTTATAATACAAAAAAATCCGGTCTAAATCCAAAATTTCAAAATTCAGTTTACCAAGGCTACAGTCATGATGTTTTTTCCAAGAAATTTCAAAATTTTCGAATCTTCAAAAACTGAAAAATTACCATCTAGAATGTCTGTCCGGGATTAATAAAGCAAAAAATCCGGTCTAGATCCAATTATTCAAAATTGAGTTTTCCATATGCTACAGTCTTGGTGTTTTTCCAAAAAAATTTTCAAAGTTTCCAAATTTAGTTTTCCAAGGCTTATGGTGTTGTGTTTTTCCAAATAGTGTCAACATTTTCGAATTTTTCAAAATCTACAAGATTCATATCTACAGAGTATGTCCGGGATTTATAATGGAAAAAATCCGTTCTAGATGTCCAATTATTCCAAATTGAGTTTCCAAGTCTATAGCCTTTGTTTTCCTAGAAATGTCTAAATTCGCGAAATTTCGAAAAACTGCTAAAATACTATCTAGAGGGAGTGTCTGGAGTTATAATGCAGAAAATCCGATCTAAATTTAAAATTTCAAAATTGTTTTCTCCAAGGCTATAGTCAATCCGTGTTTTTTTTAAAAAATATAAAACATTTTTCGAAATTCAAAAACTGCACAAATACTATGTAGACGCTGGCAAGCGTTTTATAATGCAAAAAAATCAGGTCTAGATCCAAAATTTCACAATTCAGTTTTCCAATGCTATATATCTTTGGCGTTTTTTTTTTTCCAAAAACATCAAATGTTCGAAATTTTTCAAAAACTGCAAAATACTATCTAGAAGCTCTGTCCGGATTTATAGTGCACGAAGTAAGGTGTAAATATAAAAGTTCGAAATGAGTTTTTTCAAAAAAAAGTCAAAATTTTCGAACATTTTAAAAAACTGCAAAATTACATCTAC
>JASPKZ010006337.1:0-41012 GCA_030220185.1 Diploptera punctata | reverse complement strand
GGTCTGTAGATTAACATGGTGTACTTGGTTTGTCTAAAAAAATATTATGATTGTTTTAAAAAATGTTGCTCATAACTTTCAGTATGACCCTCGTAGATGACCTTTACAATTCAATAGCTAACAGCAAAAGGAAGGAAGCAGTTGCCAAGTTCAGAATAGCCACTGGACATGACTGCCTGCCTCACCACTTGGCAAAATGAAATAACTGATTCTGATATCTGCATACTATGCAATGCAGGAAGATTTGACGAACATCAACTCTTATACAGGGTGAATGGTAATTACACTGACAAACTCAGGTACTGATTCCTAACTGGAAATGAAGGAAAAAAGTTTCTAATAACATGTGTCTAGAAATGGACGATGCACACAGTACTTAGCACAATCACATCCACATCACAACATATATTCAAAGTGGCCTCCATGGGATGTAATGCATGTGTTCACACATCGTATCATGGATTGCCTCACTCGCATGTTTCGGCCTCTCTCCGAATAGTGTCACAGGTGAAGTGGACACGCTGTTGAAGGGTATGCACATCAGGAACTGGTTCAGCATACACAATGCTTTTCAGATTCCCCTAGAGGTAAAAATCCAAGCAGTTTAAGTCCGGTGACCCAGCAGGCCAAGAAAGAGAACTTCCGCATCCTATCCAACATCTGGGGAAGATTTTGTTGAGGTGTCAGCAAACTGTAATGCGGAGTGGGGTGGCACTCCATCATGCAGAACCACATCGCCTGTCTTATTGCCAAAGACACATTCTCAAGTAAAACAGGAAGAGTATTCTGCAGGAAGTCCAGGTATGTTTCTCCGTTGAAGCGTCGTGGAAGAATAACTAGTCCAAGTATGTAGTCACCAAGAATCCCTGCCCAAACATCGATGCTGAACCGCTTTCAATCACACAATGTCCAACACACAAAAAACACACTCCAAGTGATCCGAGAGAAATATGCCATTTGTCAGTGTCATCTAACCATGACAATGATGCATTTATGCTCACTTATTCATAGGAACTTTTTTTTTCCATTTCCTGCAGTTTGTCGGTGTAATTAAAATTCTCCCTGTAGTGTCATCAGTTAAATCAAGACAGTTGGAACTTATGTAAATACAATAGGAAGTAACATTATGAGGTTCTACTTAATAAATAAGTTGAGTCTTTTTTCATCTTACCTCATATTTGTTGTTTCTTTTGGACTGTTTTCAAAGCATCTTCGGTCTATTTTCAGCTTGTACAGACTGATGATCTGTAAGTTGTCGACTCCTGCTCTCTCTTTCTGTGGTCCAAAGAACTTGCATATTAAATCTCTCTCTCCAGGAATTTCAAAATTCATGATCCTCTCCTTGTTCTTCTAAATGTAGATTTTTTTTTCTCCATATGGTGAGTTAATTTGATCGGCCGCGGTGGACTAGTGGTTATGCTCCTTGCTTCTGGTCCTGAGGGTCGTGTGTTCAAACCCAGCCGGGGTTGATAGATTTTTTAGGATGAAAAAATCCAAGGAGCAAGTCCTCCAGGAGGGACTCTAAGCCGTGGGTCCCGAGTCTGAAGATTTTCAGGCTCGTAAAAGATCCTTAAGCCTGAATGAGAGGCCTCTAAGTAAAATTTACCGAATTTTCCCGTCCTAGTACTATCTTGGTTTCCTAGATGTCAGTATGAGGTGGAACGCTGACCACAGACTACTCAAATGACATTTATACGAAAACAAGTGTAACTAAATTAGTATGGTTCAAATTCTTCCCTGTAGGGGGAGAGCGCCTAAATCTCTGTTAAGGGAAACATGGACTTACAAGAAGAAGAAGAGTTCATTTGTGTTTTCTAACTGTTTTAATAATTTGGTGTTTACATCAATTTTATGTTTTCTGACCAAATGTGAGCAGCTACTGCCAATTTTTCTTCTTCTTTTTTTACATTTCATATGTATTCCCTATCATAGGGAAAACGAAGATAAATTTAATCATTAGAACTAAGGAACACATAAGAAATGTAAAAAAAAAAGTAGGAAAATTGGCAGTAGCTGCACACATTTAGTCAGAAAACATAAAATCAATGTAAACACCAAATTATTAAAAGTTAGAAAACATAAATTAACTCACCATATGGGAAAAATCTACATTCAGAAGAACAAGAAGAGTATCATGAATTTTGAAATTCCTAGAGAGAGAGATTTAATACACAAGTTTTAGACCACAAAAAAGAGTGAGCAGGAATCGACATCCAGGGCTGACAACTTAAAGATCATCAATCTGTACAAGCTAAAGATCCGAACAAAGATGCTCTGAAACATGTCATTCAAGAAACAACAAATATGAGGTAAGATGATAAAATACTCAACTTATTTATAGGACGAAGATCACTGGGCCGTCCTATGAAACGCTGGAGGGAAAATTTTCTATAGGATCGTAACAGGCCTTGGCCTAATACTTGGAAGGAAGAAGAAGAAGACTTATTTATTACAGATGGAACTGTAAAGACATTGTGGAATTATATTGGGAAGCTCAAAGAAAAATATCTTAAATGCTAAATGCCTGTGATTTGATACTACTACTACAACTCACAAGTTTTTGTGTTCAATGGTTAGATGTGTTTATGTGGTTTATTTTCAATTTATGCATGAAGAAGAGATGAAGCCGAATAACAGCAAATAAGATGCGATTTATGTGCCATACAGCAGGCTATACAAATGGGACCATAAAAGAAATGAGGAAATTATGGAAGCGTTGGATGTAGAACCCATTCTTCACCATATACAAAACTACCAGAACAACTGGAAAGCCCATCTTCAATGAATGCCATCTCATAGAATTCCAAAAGCCATGCTTCGTTACTGTCCCCAAGGCAAAAGATTGCTGGGAAGTCCAAAAAAGTGCTGGATGGAAAATTCCTCTTTGAGACCGTAACAGGCCACATGGCCTAATACTTGCATGGATGATGATGATGATGCATGTTAAATATTAAAATTACATTAATTTAATTAAAATTACAATGAGAGAAAACACTATGAGGTATTTACATTAATAAATGAGTTGGAGAAAATGTTTTACATCTCACCTCTTTCAGAAGAATAAATATAAAGCAATGAATTTCGATATCCCCGACAAGAATAATTTAATCTCCAAGTTCATAAAATCTACACCAGGTGGCAGTCAGAAGATGATGTTAAGATGAAATTTCGACAGTTGGAATTTGACTGAAGATGGAAATAATACTATACTTTTGAACTGGTATCATGAAGACACGCAACTTTGTGAAGTGAGATGTTAAGACATTTTCTCCAACTCATTTATTAATTTACATCAATGTTCAAAAGTTAGGATCAGTACAATTAAATGCTAATATTTCCAGATTAATAGTTGGAAAATTGGGATTGATGATGATGATTCAGAATGTATTTTTGGATGTTTAGTATGGTTTTATTCTAGTGTAAGTAGGGGTTTAAACTGACTATTTAACTCATGCCCCAAATGGGAGTCAATGACCAATCACATTTCAATGATTTTTGATTTACAACCAGTCACAGTCATGTTTTGCCTACAATTTACCAACTAAAGTTTATCATAATAAAGAAAGCACCTCCTTTTTAACATTCTGCATTATTTTACAGTGACTGACTCTCTAAGAAATACGGCTACCAGATTATATATATAGTGCATGAATGTCAACATAAAGCGCATGCGAGAGATAATATAAAAACATTTGTAACAATTGATTATACCACAAAAAAAAAAGAAACCACTGTTTGCACTTTCTTAAAAAAATTATTTTCCAGGAAATGACATTCCAGAAAAATGTAATTGACATATTTAATTTTAGGAAGTTATATTTTGAGGTTATTTTAATTATATTATTTTTGGTCTGGACATCTTACCTCAATATTAATGTTGATTTGTTCTTGGACATGTTTCAAAACAATTCTGTTTTATCGTCAGCTTTCCCAGACTGATTTTATTTATGTTGCATTATGTTGCACCACCTGGATGTCGATGTCAGCTCCATCCTGTGGTTGGCCAAAGAACCTCCAAACAAGGTCACCCTCCATCGGACCTTGTTTGGAGGTTCTTTGGCCAACCATAGGATGGAGCTGACATCGACATCCAGGCGGTGCAACATAATGCAACATAAATAAAACCAGTCTGGGAAAGCTGACGATAAAACAGAATTGTTTTGAAACATGTCCAAGAACAAATCAACATTAATATTGAGGTAAGATGTCCAGACCAAAAATAATATAATGTAATTGACATATTTACAATTGGACATCAGAAATTAATTAATACCGATAACGTTGGTTATAAATTTCTCCACTAGGGTGCATTCTTACAACATTGCGATCCTTTGGCAATAAATAATATGATCTGGTTGCAGTGATGAACAAAAGAAGCAAATTAAGCATACCAATTGTTTCTCATTTGTTTTCAAACATCGCCATTTACATTAAATATATAAATATTTGAAAATAACTATAGTTAAATAATGATTTGTGAGTAAACAGCTTACTTTTATTCATTAAATAGTCCTAACAAATGCCACTCTTGATTTCCAAATCCTCACTTCGTGAGTCGTGAATTTATCGGTAATTTGGAAATCACTCGTGGCATTACTTATTAACATATCATTTCATAATGATGAATAACTGCAGACATAATTCTGTGGTATACTGAAATGTTATTCATTTGACATAAAATAAAACCGAATGAAATTGAGGCAAAGAAACTACATTGATAATACTTTAATTTTATCATCCAAGACAATGAAACAATAAATTGAATGTATTAACTTTTTGCAGCAGCAACACTATAAATAAATATATTTTTTTATTTTAATGCCACCACGTCATTTCAACATTCTGGTTCTCCTGGCATGACCTTATTGTAACCCACTTCTGAGATTGAGGCGCCTGAAAGGCAGAGTTACGCTGCTCCGATGATATATGATAGGTGATGATGATGGTAATGATGTGTCAGGAGAGGCCTTAATCCTAAATTTAATGAATATGTTAATGATGATGATGGCCAGATGATGTTTGGGGATCGTTTGGGCCTTAAAGTTTCCTGATATTTGTCTTGCAGGTGAGGAAAAACAAAATAAAAAAAACAAAAAACCATCACCCAGGTTGTCCTGGGTCCGCTGTATGACAAGGCAGCACGCTACCTCAAGACCAAAGTGATGGACTTATTTCTAATATTATGAGAAAAAAAAAAGGCTATTGGAAATTTAGTTTTAATATGCAAGATTTAACATATATACTGGACTGATGGCTTGAATTTTACAGTTAGGTTCACTGAATAGAATTTTCCCTCCAAAAAACTCATATTCTCAAATTTTTGTTACTTGAAACATTCCTTCAATCTGAATTGGGATGAAATCTATGATCATGGATGTCAAAATACCATGATCGACAAATGTGGAAGTATATATCAAAATTTGAAATTAAAAACAAAAACTGAAAAGTTGTGGAAAGAAATAAGTTTCCTTTAAAGTTTGAGATTTACTCCCTTTTAATGTCAATTCAACCATGAGCCAGCAGTGTTTAAGTTGCTTCCAAGGAATACACAACAGGGAAAGGGGAAAAAAGAGAATGAATTTTCAAGTAAAGAGTCAAACTTTATTTTTTAAGAACGCATGAAATATAATTTGAAAACCAAATTTTCATACATTTAGAATGGAATGTAAAATAACTATTGCTTTAAGACTAGCAAATGCAAAGTACTTCAATAATGAATCAATCTCAATTCAGACCAAGAATCTTCAAAATCAACAAATGTATTAAAAATAACTTAAGTACACATGTGAATGCAACTTTTTTTTTAATTACAGCAAACTTTAGACACAGCTGCTATTCTTTGCCACTATCAACCATTTTAAATAAAAATAAACTATACCATAAGAAATACTAAGTACAGTAACAAAGTATTTAATGCAATGTAAAGGAACATTAATAAATCAGTCAACAGTCATTACTAGCTGTAAGGCTCTGGCTGTGGGGTGATGCACAGATACGGCTTTCCAGATGGCAAATTCAGAACTGAAAAACCCTTTGGTTTTAATAATATAAATTAATGTCACAGGAAATAGATGTAAGATACAATTTAATATCCAACTACAGAAGGTAGATTCAAACTATGGAAATTAGAGATGTACAAGAAATAAAATAGGATAGAACAAGGATGAAAATTAAATCTAGAGAATTTATCACTAACATATAATCTACAGCCAATTATATGTAACTTAAATAAATGACCAAGCATTTGAAATGGCCAGGTAGTTAGACAGAAAAAAAAAATACAGAAAACATTCAGACATTCTCCATAATAAAGATACTGGCACATTATTCTAGAGAAAGGAATTTAATTTAAAGTAGAGAAAAAAATCAACTGAAGATCATATGAGATGGAAATCTTGGAGGAAAAAAAAAATAATCCCAATATGATTTAATCAGAGATTGATGATTCAGGAACAGCTTCTCCTTTGCTATTTGAAAATATCTCATCTATCACCTAGAATCAAAGGAATAACAAATGAGTTATCATCTGTTGAGTATAAGAATCTTTCATGATCAACATTTAACTGCTTTCTCTTCCTACTGTTGAAGTCTAGCCTGTTCAGCCATTTCACATAAACTTCATAAAGAGGGAACTGGTTATTAATATGTAAATTTAAACACTCAAGCTGATAGTAAGATGTTAAATTCTAACTCAGTTATTAATCAAAATAAAACTCATAGTCGATGTTTTTATTATTCATTTCATACATCTCAATGATGGATACATTATATTTGAAGAGAAAAATTACATGCTCAGACTGGGGTTTGAACCCAGGACTTTTGGCTTTCTAGGCCAATGCTCTTCCACTGAGCTACCTGAATACTCCAATCTAAATGCAAATATTTCTCTTATATACACTGTTAATTCTGAGCGCCAAATGCTATAGAACCGATGCTTCGATCTTTCAAATGGCGGCTTCTTTATTAAGAAGACCTTTATTGGGAATTTTACATTACATTATAAAGCCAGTATGGCCTCTTTCAATGTTTTTATTATTCATTTCATACATCTCAATGATGGATAAATTATATTTTAAAGGAGTGCTCAGGTAGCTCAGGGGAAGAGCATTGGCCTAGAAAGCCAAAGATCCTGGGTTCAAATTTCAGTTTGAGCATATAATTTTTTTCTTCAAATATAATTTATCCATCATTGAGATATATGAAATGAATAATACAACCACTGAAAGAGGCCATACTGGCAGGTATAATGTAATGTAAAATCTCCAATAAAATGTTTTTTTAATGAAGAAGCCACCATTTGCAAGATTGAAGTACGGTTTCGTAGCATTTGGCGCTCAGGAATTAACAGTGTATGTAAGAGAAAAATTTGCATTTAGATTGGTGTGCTCAGGTAGCTCAGGGGAAGAGCATTGGCTAGAAAGCCAAAGGTCCTGAGTTCAAACCCAGTCTGAGTGTATAATTTTTCTCTTCAAATATAAAACCTCATATGTCACTTCCTTTAAATATTAATGAATATTTTGACTACTCAAGTCAGAGGAAGATAGAAACAACAAAAATTGTTAACCACTTTTGAATTGACGGTAGAGCAATATGGCAGTCTCAAAAACATGTAACCTAATAACTGAATTTATTAATAACTTTTCGGAAACGAAAGAATTAAAAAAAACTGAGATTAAGAGAAAAAAGGAATAATTAATTTAAATATAATAAAAGAGCTATTGATATTAAATTTATCAATAGATGTTTGAAATTAGGAATAGTATCAAAATTTATCAGAAGAACTATCAATAATAAAAAAATACCAGTCGATAAAAAATATAAAACTACAATATTATGAGGTGAAGTGTTAAATTTTAACTCAACTATTAATTAGTCAAAATTATTTTTAAAGAGAAAAATTTCTACTTGAACCAGGATTTAAACCCAACATCTTCAGTTTTACATACTGGTGCACTAACAATATGTGCTATTCAGGCATCTCTATTCAGACAAATTTTTAACTCTCTTATACAATCCTGCATACCTGTAGCAGTGAACTATCATTCACAACACAATTAGGTAGTTACTTATTCAAGAAAACCTAGATGGTGTATTTAATGCTACTGTTTAAGCTGAAATGCTATTAATATGTAAATTTAAACTCTCAGCCTGATTGCCTAATTTTTTCCTCTTTATAAATAATGAAACAGGTGTTAACTTTACCTTCTCCTGCTGCGGAAACATTTTTTTGACAAGTTCTAGCAAGCTGCTAATCATTTTCCATCGTTTCCAGGCTCCCATTAATTGTGGCATATAATAAATAGCCACCTCCTCCTTTGCTTGCTCCATGATATCAGTCATAGAATACTGTTGTAAGAGGAACATTACTAATTATACACAAAATAATAAACTGAACAATTCATAATTTGAAAGACTCGTGTAATCACGTAGACTTTCATGGCCGGAGTTGCTATGATGATCTTGATGAAGATTTTCGGGCTGTAGGCTGTGGTCGTGAGGCTTGTAGTTCCCCAACGTTTCGCTAGAGGCTGCGCCTGGCATCCTCAAGGGTTGTCTTGAGACTGCAATTCTGTCCGCTGTCTGTCCTATTATGCGTTCACCGCGATGTGTTCGTAAGTTGTATCTGCCTTCTGATTGGTCAGCATTATGGACTTCCATTGCTCCAATGAGATTGCTGTTTGATGGTCTAGTCGACTGTACGTTATATCTGCCTTCTGATTGGTCTGCGGTAGGGACCTCCATTGTTCCACTGAGATTGCTGTTTGATAGACTAGTCAACTGTACTTGTAGAGGTTTACATTTTGCGTTTTTTAGAACCAGTATCCATACTTTGTTGACTTTTAATGATTCTTCTTTTCTATTGAAACTGTTTTTATGTTTGAATATTTCAATGGCTTCTCATTGTAGACGGGTAAAATAGTGTGTGCAGTTAGATAATATGTCTGTATTCTCAGTGGAACAATGGAGGTCCCTACCTCTGACCAATCAGAAGGCAGATATAACGTACAGTCAACTAGACCATCAAACAGCAATCTCATTGGAGCAATGGAAGTCCATAACGCTGACCAATCGGAAGGCAGATATAACTTACGAACACATCGCGGCGAACATATAAATAGGACAGACAGCGGAGAGAATTGCCAATCTCAAGACAACCCTTGGGGATGTCTCTGGCGAAACGTCGGGGAACTACAAGCCTCACGACCACGGCCTACAGCCCAAAAATCTTCATCAAGATCATGAAAGACTAATGTTTAAGTTTGATAGATGTTTTACTATTTACAATTACTTACAATATTAAAAGAGGTTCAAAATATCACAATAAACCATGCACAATTACATTTCTTATGTATACAAAAAAGTGAGAAATTGTCTACTGGAATATAACAAACTGCATGACAAGACATATAACACAGGCCTGCGAAGATTTTTCAGCATGAGATATTTTAATGCAATTTAAGTCAAGTCAAATATCCTGATAACGGAACTGTTACTAGTTTTTTTGCATATCACATACAGATTTTGCTCAATTATATTTTTAACACAAAGAGTCAGAGTGCGCGGTGTAGTGTGTTATAAAACAATAAACAGAAATTGACTGATTTGATGCCCTGACTGTAAAGTTGGATTATGCGTGGATGGGTGCTTCAAATCAATCACACCTAATTTATTTATAAGTAGGGTTCGGAAGTTGAGGATCTATAAAAAGACCTAACAACTGGAAAAATGACGTAAAATGTGTTCCAGCTGCTAATGAGTAGATAAAGACAACCTCACTGCCTTCACTCTCTGCTCGAGGTAATTTTCACAAAGTGGCAACTTCTTAAAAAATTTGAAGTCGAAATCCAATAGTTCAGGTGGTCAGTAGACTGGTGGTTAAAAATAATGTGATATTTTGTGAGGGTTCAATAGTTTCTCGTGGAACAAAAATGTTTGGAATGTGGAAAGTCTTTAGAAAATAAAACTAGTCAGTATTTTCAAAGGGAGTAGAATTGAGACTAGACTCTGCGGATTCTTAAATTATACAAATGGTATAAATGCAGTCAAAAGAAGGTAAAGTTGCAAAAAAGCCGTTAAGACCTTAAAACAGGCAAAAAAAAAAAAGGACCAATAAGCCAAAAAAAGGTTGAAAATGGACGAATAAAAACCATATTTCCTGGCCTACAAATGACCCAAAATGTAAATATTGAGCCTCATCTTCAGACATATAAAAAAAAAATTTAACTTCCGAGCCCTATTTATAAGGTACTATAAATTTTAGTTATTTTACAAATGTGAATTATATTACTGTAATTTACAATTATTATAGTTAGCCTCACATTTGGCTGAATATGTTATAATTTTCATTTAGATATTTTAATTATCAAAATGAGATATTTAATTTTTACTAAATTTTGCTTTCTAACTTAAAAAATTAAATACCCTTTTAAAAAATCCTCCCACAGCTGGGAATGCCAGAAATTTTAAATACCCCCACACTGAAGGGTTAAGTTGGAAAATCCAAGGTGCAAGTTTTCCCAGAGGGACTTTAAGCCGTAGGTCCTGAGTCTGAAGATTTTCAGGCTCATAAAATATTCTTAAGCGTGAATAAAAAGATCTGTAAGCAAACTTGACTGACCTCATCATCTTAGTAATACCTTAGTTGACTGCTAGATGTCTCATTGGATCAGTAGTTAATCACATACCATTCATGACATCTATTGGCAAATAAGCATAATTAAATTAACTTGGTATAGTAACTCCAAACAAAAGAGAGACTAAGGCTCAATATTGGGCTATGCCATTAAAGAGTGTAGATAAGTAGAAATAAATAACCATAAATCACTTTAAAAACTTTGATATGCATTTCTGTACACTTTTACTCTAGAGTACAATTTTATTATTTCAAAAGGAATAATCAAATTTCATGATCACAAACAAAATCTGTATCATACAAGGTCTTTCAGATTACCTTGACAATGGATGAATGTTTCCTGAAGTAGACTTGACCATCTTCACACTGGAAGACTGGTAGAGTTGGTATCTTTAAACCAGGCATCAGAGCTTTTATGCATGGATCTTCCTTATCTACTGGAAGGACAGTTATTTCCCACCACAAAAGACATAGGAAGAATACCCTGTTAAAGAAAAATATTCATTCATAAATTCATATGAGATTTCGTTGTCAGTGATGGAATATTTTTTTTATTTTAATTAAAAATTGTGTTATAGTTTTATGAACTAAGATGTGTTTTAATATATTTGAAGAAAAAATATACACCTAGACCAGGGTTTGAACTCAGGACCTTTAGCTTTATATGCTAATGCTGTGCTGCTGAGCTATCTGAGGGCCTACAATCTAAACACAAATTTTTCTCTATATACATATTAATTCCTGTGTGTTTTAATAAATTTGATTAATTACAATTACAATAGCACTTCTAATGATAAACCTCACGGAAATTTGATTTAAATACATATCAGTGTGAGGGACAGACAACTGGACACCTATGTTCATTCCTGGGCAGCAGAGGGATGGAGAATTTCCTTCACTCATTCATGTCAAAACTAATCGTGGCCTACTTAATCTCCTACCAAATGGATAGCAAGAACATGGAATAAAATCAGCTGGAACATAAGACTAGCCACATCACTTCCTTCTCATGTCATTTGCTAAGATTTATGCTCTCTACATGACCTGTTATCCAAAGTGTCTACATTATTATTATTTTATTTTAGGAAGTGATATTTTGAGGTTATTTTAATTAAATTATTTTTAGTCTACATTATACTTGTGGTTGTGCAATATACCACTTTAATGTCTTTATATTTCTACAGTAAAGAAGTTGATTTATTAAATTAAGTCAATTAGAAATTGAAGACTATTTATCAATCAATGATATTGGTTTTATAAACAAATTTGAGAACTTACTTTTAAGAGAAAATAATGCTTGTAAAGTGTGATAATCAAAATATTAGCATATAGCACTTAATACAGATAAACACATACAGGTCCATAATTTACATAACATTGCAAATAATACATGAAGCTTTAAATATTTTATTTTAAACCAGATTATCCTAGAATGGTAAGCTTTATTTCTTAGATTATTGATTTCTTGGTATCATCCTGCATTTCTAATAAAGTAATGGTAGATTGGGACATTGTAAAAAAAAAGTATCTTTGAAAAAAAATCACATATTATTACAGTCAAATATGGAAAATAGATTTATACAGAAAAACATGTTTTTATTATAAAATAATTCAGGATGTTTTGGATTATCTTCCATCTAATGAATGATCAATTTAAACCTTTTTTATATGTTTTTTTATGTTTTTAATATCTCACCTCATAAAGTTGCGTGTTTGGAGTTTGACTGAAGATGGAAGTAAAATTATACTTTTGAAACTGGTATCGTGAAAACATGTAACGTTATGAGGTGAAATATTAAAAACATTTTCTCCAATTCATTCATAAATATGTATTTACTTAAGATAAATTAAAATGTTTCATACCTCTCCTCATAACCAGTCTTCTAAGTAGATCGCAATTTCAAGGCCTTAGCGGCCCCATCCTCAGTACCATCTTGACAACTGATGTTATGTAGATCAGAAGAACCACTTCTTCTTCCCTCTGTTGGTGGATTGATAAATCTCCGGGACAAGTCAACCGTGGAAATTTTAAAGTTCATAAGTTTTTCTTTCTCGTTTTTCTCAATTAGATTTTTTTCCAAACCGTGAGTTCCCTTTGTTTAATTAGACTAGCTTTTGATTCAATTATATGTTTTATTTTAATTCATCTTAAATTAAACTTCATAGTGATTTATTCCTATAAAAGTTCAATGTATTTACTTACATAAACACACGAGTCCACTGCACCAGCTCAAGTAGTAGTACACCTACTTTCTGACAAGTGTGTCTGAGTTTGAAATCCAGTGGCATTGCAAATTATAGTGTAACATTTTCAATCTCTGGGACTAGGAGGAATGGTGGTGTACAATTTTTAATTGCTAGATTGTGCATAAGGTTATCTTCATTAAATTTCAAACCCCTCCACTATACATATGTTGAGAAGGGTTGTAGTATTTTTATAGCAATTTGTCTGATGGATGGGGATATTTAGCGGTGATCCCCTTTGTGACAGCATCAAGTTTCCCCTTCTCTTCATCACAACCCCTCACATAATGCACTTACACTACATAAACAAGTAAATATACACTCATACTATACTCCTCTCTATACAGAATACAAGTGCATACAAGCATAATCTATGTAAAGTGGTATGCCAAAATAATGCATAAGTTGGAAATAAGGTGTGTTGCACAATGATACAACCACTATACCGATGTCAAGCCACATCTAAATGGCATATATGTACAATTGGAAAACATAATTTGGATATACCTTATACATTGTGATATATGCTTGTAAAAAAACTGCAACTGAAATTGATGTTTAAACTGTAAATAATAATAGATTTCCTGGATAAATAAAACCAACATTTATGTACAATAGATAAAATCAAATGTTTCATACCTCTCCCCATGATTAATCTTCTAAGGAACTCACGGTTTGGGAAAAAATCCACATTCAGAAAAACAAAGAAAAACTTACGAACTTCAAAATTCCCACGAATTCAGACCTTATCCAGAGGTTTATTGGTCCACCAACAGAGGGAAGAAGAATAAGTGGTTCTTCCGATTGGCATAACACCAGTCGGCAAAATGGTACGAGGATGGGTTCGCCATGAACCCGAAATCACAATCTACTTAGAAGATTAATTATGAGGAGAGGTATGAAACATTTGATTTTATCTTAAATTAAACCTCATAGTGTTTTATTCCTATAAAAGTTCAATTTATGTACATTATTTTTATGATGAAAAGTTATACAACCACTGGACCTAATAGCCAATGAAGATGCCATGTTTCAAGACAACTTTAAAAACACAATCATACATGCTATTTAGAAGTTTCTCCAGCATGGATACCTTCACATTTTTACATCCAGAAATGATTGTAACCTGCTCACTGACATTAGTGTACTGTTTTCCATCAGCATACACAGTATGACACAAAGATTAAGATGAGAATTTGTGGACCACTCCATTACACATACCTCATTCTGCAGAAACCATTCCCATATGGAGTTAGTAACATGAAATGAAGCATCATCCTGTTGGAATATCCAAAAAGGGACCTCAGTCATCTCTCCATAAGGTAAAAGGAAAATATCTATTACAACATGATAGTTAGTTGCATTCATTCGGCCTGTAGGGAGGCCCCCATAAACAAACATACCATTAGTGACTTACCTCCTTACATTTTGAAAATATCTGCTGTTCTTTCCACAAATGATGTCAATAATAGGTTACCCCATCTGGCACATCTAAATTGAATTTTTTCGCAGCACTGAACAATACTTGTTCCCATGTTTTTATTATTCATTTCATACAACTCAATGATGGATAAATTATATTTGAAGAGAAAAATTATACTCTCAGAATGGGGTTTGAACCCAGGACTTTTGGGAATTTTACATTACATTATAAAGCCAGTACGGCCTCTTTCGATGTTTGTATTATCCATTTCATACATTTCAATGATGGATAAATTATATTTGAAGAGAAAAATTATACGTTCAGACTGGGCAGATCAAGCCACTATTCTAAAAACATAGACTTATGCACATTAATGTTGTAACCTTGAACTAATCTTCTCAGGGAGGTATCACCTGCACTCAGTCCTCTGATAAAACAATCTCTCCTGTTGCAAAGTAAGTTAAGTGGTCCTCAGGAGACTTTTTTATACCATATTCCAGTCTGCACTTAAAAAAACTATTCACCATCCATGGGGTCTATCAATCCTCCAAGCTATTTCTCTAGATGATAATCCTTTGTCCTTAAAAGCAAGTATTTGCCCTTTTTCCATATCTAAAGTCCTGGTTTTCTTCTCATTGCCTGAAATACTTGAAACTAATTGAACCAGTATGCAAGTATTTTTATTCTGCTACATACTTTTACATGCCCTCTACAATAAACACCAGCAGTAACAGGGAGTAAGAGAAGTATGGCTTGTTTTTTTTTTACATGGAACTGATGGTTATATCAATTTGCAACAGGCAATTTAACTTGTGGTTGTATTATCAGATAGTAAGAAGTGTCTTTGTATATATAGTGTTGTTATACACATATAATAGCCTACATACAGCTTAGAACATTGTGTTACCAGATCATTCTGCCATTTTTATCAGTATAATCTCGAAAAATGTGGTGGTTGTATCATTTTGCAATGCACATTAGACCACATTAATGCCATCTATACCTTATCCGCTCTTAGAGTGATCCTAACATAAACAAACACCAACTGTTTCCTTCCACCATTCACACCATAATTACTGTCACATTGACAGGGAGTATGTGTGAAATATATATGACAATGATCATTGAATGGGGCAGACTGAAAGAAAGCTGGTGATATTTTTCACTGAACTTGTGAAATATATTTAAAATAACTGTTTTTAGCACTAGTCAAAGGTTTGCCAGACTTGTGTTTTAAAAATTTAGATGCTGCCACAGCAACAGAAGACTCGACATCTTCAGCTATTTTGTTGCATCAGAATCGACCGAAGTATGACTCAAATGCATCCACATGTAATGAACTATTTTAAGTTGCAATTACTGATTAGGTACATTTTAGAATATTTTCTATGTCTTGAATATTATTATTTTCATTCACAAAGAAAAACAAGTATATTCAGAGGACACATTTTTTAATTTAATGAAGGGAACTACTATTTTTGAATAATTATTGCTTCTACACCATTTATTGGTGTCCATAAACCAATGAAAAGCGAGCGGGTCACATGGTTTTGTTTTGATGAGGATCACTTTAAGAATGGATAGCCTTTATCTGTCTAGTATGGAACCCAAAGCACAAAATATGCAGAGGATTGTATTTGGAACATATACACACAATACTCACATTGTGAAACTGTCCAAGTGAGTCATAATCACACCAGCAAAGCATATGGGAACGTAAATAATGTGGCTCAGCTCGCACCCACTCAGGACAGGGTAAACTAAAAACAAGATAAAAATTGATGACAATTCTGCTAACAAAATTAATATTACATGCAGAAAGAGAAACACACAAAAAATTCATTATAATTGCCATAAGATAAAACCATTTATCCAATTTTTTTAGGATACTTACCCTCAAATGGCGAGGTGGGTTAACCATACCTTTATCCTGCCTTGAAAAATGACTTAGTTTTTTGTTTGTGGTTTTTGAGTACAATCTTATAACTGTCTGTAATGTATGATTCTGTAATTAAATTACAGACCACACAAATACTGCTCTTTTGTAATTACAAATGTTTTATGTAGGGGATGTTGGTACCATCCTATCTCTCTGCTTAAGTTCAGTAAACAATATTTATTTGAAACCAGTTCTCATAAGTATTTTAGAATTTGTTGTTGCTCAAACAATACCACAATAATAGAATAAATTAGTTCCATACTTACAGGCACACATTGAAATACATTATATAGCTAATGGAATTGGAGTTCATGACAAATGAGGGAAATTTTGAAGAAATGGCTGAATTCAAATACCCAGGAACAATAATTATAAACAGGAATTAGGTACACAAAGAAATTAAATATAAGCTCAATTCTGGAAATGCATTCTATTATGCACGATTGAAAAAAAAAAATTAAGTAAAAAATTATTTCTAAATTCATGAAATTTTTACTAAAAATTCATCATTTATAGCTTTTTTGTTGATGACAGGGACTCTTGTCGTCCAAATTACCTAAAAAAATTAAACTGAAAAAAAATATATATAATATCCCAGTTATGGATGCAAAACATAGACTCTTAAATTAAGGGAGGATCAAATATTATAAGTATTTGAGAATAAAGTTCTTAGGAAAATTTTTGGATGAAAGAGAGACAAACAGACATGCAAATGGATAATATAACATAACACTGACTGGTGAAATTAAATGTTTCTTACCTCTCCTCATATAAATTTTCTAAGTTGATCGCGATTTCGAGACTATAACTGTCTCATCATCAGAACTTTGTTGGCGACTGGTGTTATGTCGATCGGAAGAAACTCTTCTTCTTCTCTCTGTTGGTGGACCGATGAACCTCTGGATCAGGTCAAAATTTGCGGGAATTTCGAAGTTCATAAGTTTCCCTTTGTTTTTCTGAATGTGGATCTTTTCCCAAACCGTGAGTTCCTTTTGTTTGTCTATTTGTTTAATTAGACTGCCTTTTGATTCAATTAAATGTTTTTCGGACTAAGCATGAACATCAACTACCGACTTTTCTACTTCCCCATTTTTGATGTTTCTAAGATGTTTTTTCACCCTTGTTTTCAAATTTCTTTTTGTTTTACCAATATAAATTTTGTCACAATCCCTGCATTTGATCTGATAAATTCCTGATTTGTTTTCATTTTCAATTCTTTCATTTTTATTAGTTTTAATTATCCTATTAAGGCTGTATTCATTCTTTGGTGCTAATCTTATATTAAACTTTTTGAAAATTTTTCATTAGTGATTGTTGGGTACATATGATGCCTTTAACTAGAAGAAACTTACAATTCTGTGGGATATGGATCTCCAGCTTCTAGCACTGGTACAATTTGAGTGTGATACATGAAGCGGGGAACTGGAGGTGAGAAGTTATCAAGGCTGTCTCTCAAACTGAGCAACAGATGATCCAGCTGGTACTGAGTTAGTCTCACACCTTGTACTACTCCTTTGTCCAATATTCCAATATAAATTGTACCACCCAATCCTGTATTTAGAAAACCACATAGATTCCTGTAAACAAGTAACATAACACTATCAATTCTTTAATACCCAGCTTCATTATACACAGTGTTTAAAAAATGATAGCACAAATAGAAAGATGAAAAAAAGACAATACAAAAGAAAAAAAAATCTTAATAAACATTAAATAAACAAACTATTTGGAAGATAAATTTAGATGTAAATTACTGATAACTAACTAACTCACTGGTACTATTGAACCCATAGGTTCATGGCCATGCAGACATAGCTCTCCATACATCCCTATCCCGAGTTAATGTTTTCAAATCATTCCCTGTATAATCTAATTCCCTTAAATCATTATTAATGTTTTTCTCCCACGTCACTTTTGGTCTACCAAATGGGCATTTTCCCTCTGGTTTTCCTACAAGAAGCTTCCATGCAGATCTTTCATTCCCCATTTGTGTCACATGTCCCGCCCATCGCAGTCTATGAGACTTAACTGTTCTCATTATATCTGGCTTCCTATAAAGACCATGTAGTTTACTGTTATGTAAGTATTCTCCATTTATCTGTCTGTTCATCTCTCTTTGGTCCAAACATTTTCCTAAAAACTTTATTCTCAAATACTCATAATCTCCTTGTCAATGTTTCACAACCTTATAATATAACTGGTAGAACTGATAGATTGTGTAATCTCTTGGTCCAACTAAATTCCTAGATTTTAAAGATGTCAAAATATGTAATTAGCAAATTATATTATCTAGATATAGTTGTGTTATTTTACATAATCACAAAGTTTAAAACACATATGGTACATTACAAAGAATCTATTTGACAATTCCTCTTATTCATTTAGCATTACTAGAGGGCTGATGTAATTTAAGTATTGTCAGGGGCAGTTTTTACGGGGTTTGTAGGTTTGTGCAATGACCAGTTCTCAAATAACCTATTCTTTCCGTGTTATTATTTAAAAAAGTCCTGTCTTTAATCTAAACAAGCTCTTAAACGTTATTTCCAATATAGAGTAAGATTTGAAGTGGACTCGTTGCAAAACTTCTGCAATGTGGACAGTTACAAATCTTCTTTGCTTGTTTCCTGCAACCACATGATGATTTCTTTTCATAAAACCTGGGTGTTAGCAGTGATGTATTTTGCAGTCTTGAAGCAAACATGGGATTGTTGAGACACATGTGGAGTATATTACTGCTTTCTATAAGAATTTAAAATAATGAATAAAATAACTATTTTACAATCTAAACCATCTTCATTATTTTCCATTGAAGACAAATTGGAAATAAACATCTACTGCAGGGAATCTTGATATTAGTGTAAAAAAAAAAAAGGAGGAAAAGTAAAAGTTGTAGCTAACTTATTAAAGAAACATTTCAGCGACTATTTAACTCATGCCTCAAATGGGAATCAATGACCAATCACGTTTAACCCATTGGAGACTTTTAACGAGTCTCCCTCGTGAGCAGGTAGAAAGTCCAAACAGCTCCTCCACGACCTACACTCGTTGTTGTGTTGTAACCCCCACTGTAAGAAGTTAGTTTTTTTTAGTGGTTTAAATTTTAGGTTCACCATCAGTAAAATTTGTTGTTTGTTTATGTAAAGTAAATATGTATAGGCCTAGTGTATTGTATAGTTTATTTTAGTTATTATTTATAGAATAGTAGACTATAGTTATAGGCATTTATTACAGTAACATATAAGTGAATATAAATTCAGTGTTTATTTGTTAAAATTCATAGTTGCAAATTTAATTTTTTTTGCAATATGTCCGTAAATAGGAGAGAACGTATTGCTATTGAGAAACTAAGTGAAGTAGTGGATGAAATGTTATGTGACAGTGATTGTAGTGAATTATCATGGAACGAAGATTCGAACGATGAAATAATATATAGTGACAACGTAACCGTGCATACTACTGATGGTAGAAATATTAGGTGAGTTTCGTCCAGTTTTTATCTATAGTATTTTATAATTTACAGGTCGATATATAACTAAGATAATTAAAGAATATACGAAGAACTTTTCGTGATTTTATAATGTATAGGTCTATGCTTATTTATATTTCATATATTTATTTTTATTTATTTTTATTATGTACAGTATTATATTGCGTTTGTTATTTTTTTTCGGTCTTGTGTTTACTTTCAAGGCAATGTCCGAGAACTGTTATTATTATTTTAATACAAAAAGATGGTTTTTGAAATGTTTGTCAACTTTCACAGCCTTGAAAATAACAAAACATAATGGTTTACAATGCACAACAGAGGGTAGCAGGCAGGCCACATTCCTTTGCTATTCGTAAAAGTACAAGATACTAAAAGAAATTCAGGGGTAAACAAAATATCTGAAAACATAAGTGATAGAACACAGTATGTGTATTTTGTATTCTGATTTAAAGTCCAGCGCAGCCGGAGTAGCGGTGAGGAGATTTAAATGGGTTCCCAGTGAACATGCTAGGCGCTTTAAACGTGTCTCCAATGGGTTAATGAATTTTGTTTTACAACCAATGACAGTCGTGTTTCACCTCAATATTTATCAAATTTTGTTTACCAAAATAATGAAAGTTCCTCCTTCTTAATATTCTGAAGAGGTCAGAGCATTATTTTGCAGTGACTGATTCTCTAATAAATACCAAATATAGCAAATAATGAACAGATTCTTTCAACCTACACATTTGATAATTGTGTGTTCAATCCCCAAAGCTGTTTATAATTATATACCAAGAGGACGCGATCACTGGGCCATCCTATGAAATGCTGGAGGGAAAATTTTCTATAGGATCGTAACAGGCCTTGGCCTAATACTTGGAAGGAAGAAGAAGCAGAAGAAGAAGTGTTCAATAATTGTGTTTGTAAATGTTGACTTTACTGAGTTGTTTCCTAAAAAAATTAATAACCTATCCATCCATAGTAATTCTGCCCAAAGGCAGGTCCTTCACTGCAATCATAGCATTTTCATGCTATGCTTGCAGCTTTACTAGGGAATTGTAGGTGTGGTAGCTTCCCGTTGCTTTCCACACCAGTGAAGGATGATGATGATGATGATAATGATAAGGATGATGATGATGGCCATATGATTTCGGGGACCGTTAGGGCCTTAAAGTTTTCCTGACATTTGTCTTACAGGTGAGGAAAAACCCCGATAAAAACCTCACCCAGAAAAACTGTCCCGACCGGGGATCGAACCTGGGCCCGCTGCTTGACAAGGCAGCACGCTACCTTGCGACCACAGCGGTGGTAACCTATAATGTTGGTTATAAGTTATATATATACAGTTTCATGTGTTTAATTTTATCTCAAATAGGGTGCATTCTTACAATATTTCAAACCTATTTGGTAAAAAATAATATTGCAGTGATGAACAAATGAAACATAACCAAACATTTCTGATTTGTTTTCAAACATCGCCATTTACATTAAATATATAAATATTTTAAATTACCGGTAACTATATTTAAATGATGACTTTTGAGTAAATAGCTTAATTTTATTCATCAAATAGTCCTAATAAATGCCATTCTTGATTTCCAAATCCTCTAGATAAATTGAAAATCACTCGTGGCATTACTTATGATAATTGAGAGGGAAATGAAAGTTTTGTATTTTACAAAAACAATATTTTCTCATAACGATAATATTGCTGATAAAGACAAGTAGAAGAGTTGTGTAAGAGTTTCATAATATAAAAAAAAAACCTTAGAATTTGATGTGTATAATATTTTGGAGCAAATACAGAAAATTATCATAGATTGTCAGATGTTGTAAAGTATTGTAATTAATTATTATTTTTCATGTTCTTTTTTTTTTTTTTTTCTCAGAAAAAGCAAATTTACAAAATATAAAAACTCTAGGGAGCAATTCAGTAAAGTTAATGATGTAGAAATGTGAAAAATATTGCATTTTGTTTATAACTGTATGGTGTTGCAACCAAAACTTGTCATATCCATCACCTTTGCTGGCAAAACTAATCTTCTTCAAATTTTAACATTGATTCACCACTAAGCTATGTGGGACTTCTTCTCAGCATAATGACTGTGATTAAGAGCTTAAAAAAAGGTATAACACATAGCTAAACTTCAAAATTTCTATTATTTACCTAATACGAGTTTTCTAAAAAAATAATTTCACCTGAATAAAGCGAGTTTTCCATTTGATATACAAGGTGTAAATAAATTATACCAAAGAAATTTATCTGAGTTGCAGAGTAGTAATTTGAGATACGGAACTCGGGCTCTCAGATAAAAAGTACTTGATTGTCTGCAACGCTTTATAAATAATCAGATAAATTTCTTCGCAAATACTTTCCAACATGTGACAATAAAATTTTTTCTTAATTTCAACCACATACCATGCGCATACGCTAACAGATGCAAAGTGGTTTACACTATGGAATCAAGGGATGAAGCCAACATATACAAGATATTTGAACTCGCATTGCCAACCAACCAAAAAGTTAACCTAACACAATTTAAGTATTCAATTCAATTTATTCATCCAACTGATCATATACATGATATGGGACATGTCAAATTTTTACAGTAAAGTATAAGTAGAAATAAAACTTAAATCAAAGCATTACATATATACAAAATTAACATTCAACAAAATAAACATTTAAATTAAGATAAAATAATTTTAACACTCTTTAAATTAATTCTATAAGTCATAGTGTATTTATTGTTCGTATAATAACCACTTCATAAATTTATCAACAACCAAATCTATTAGGAACTACTGGCAAATATGCAATACGACTCTCCCCAGCCTCCTATGAATCAAGGATTCCAGGGAGACACTTAGTTATCTTGTCTAGTTGGAAGTATTTTAGAACAAGAAGAAAGATTTTTTGCAGTGAACATTCATGTAGAACCTAGACTGAACAGATTTCAGTTTTTAAACTATTACAATCTATTCTAATTTGCGTTATCCTGAATTTTAAGAATGAATTCTTCAAAACTATAAAAACAGTTTTCTATTAATATCTTACACAGGAGCTTGTTAAATTTTTCATGTGCATATATTTCTTTTTAAGTAATTAGGTAAGCTATTATACATATGAATTGCAATGGAAATGAAACTTTTTCTATATAATGTTGAGTTGAAAGGCTCAATAAAAATATCCGACTTATTTCTTGTATTATATGAATGTTTATCTGAGTTAAAAGAAAAACTACTCAAATTGGATTTAACAAACTTTAAGGTTTCATAGATATATATACAAGGCAAAGGTAAGATACAGAGTTTTTTAAAGAATGTCTGCAACTAGTGGATTGAGATACTTGTACAATGTTTCTAATAGCTTCCTTATGAAGTTTAAAGATTTGGATTGCATGTGTTGAATTACCCCAGAAGAATATGCCATATGACAAGACAGAATGAAAATATGCATAATACATTGTGCGAATAATTTCTATAGATGACACTTGTATCATTATCCTCAGGGCAAAACACATCTTACTTAGTTTTTTCCCACTTCTTCAACATGTGTTGACCATTTCAAATGTTCATCCAGCCATATACCAAGTATTCTAACCTGTGAAAAGTCCTGTGCCTTAGCCGATTAGTTAAGGCAAGATGCCTTGGCGCAGAGCATCGTGAGGCATTTGGGAAGCTACAATAAGTAGCGACTCCAGGTTGAGAAGACCAGCTATAACGGCTGGGAGAACTGACATGCTGGCCACATGTCACCCCTACAATGGTTTATGAAAGTCTATCTCTGTGATTAACATATGTGGACGTGAGGCCAGCAGCCAACTGGTAGGCCAAGAGCCTTCTAGGTCTGTTGTGCTTGGAGTCAACCCGTGAAAGACCATTCTAACGCAATTTAAGGATTCTTACCTATGAAAGAATGAATGATTTATGATGTAGCCCATTGTTGAGCCATAGCCTTTCCTTTGTCAGTTTATAAACAAAGTTATTTTAGTTACCTTATTTTTTCCAAAGATGTCATGAGTGGCATATGGTCTACACACCTGACTCAATGAGACATCTAACAGGCAACCAAGGTAATTCTAAGACGTTTGAGATCGGTAAATTTTGCATAGAGGCTTCTTTGTTCAGGCTTAAGGATCTTCTGCAAGCCTGAAAATCTTCAGACTCGGGACCCACCCGGAGGACTTGCTCCTTGGATTTTTCCATCCTAAAAAAAATCCATTTGCCGCGGTCGGATTTGAACCCGTGACCTCGAGACCAGAGATAAGAAGCATAACCACCAATCCACCGCAAGCAACACCCAAAAAAAATATATAAATTAATGAGAGTAAAATCTAAAGTATTAGGTTGTGTGAAATTAATTAGTACATTCTATGGTGGACTGCCACAGTACATAGTCTTTGTTGACTGCATAGAATATCGTTAAAATCAATATGCGTGCCACGTCTTCACAGTACGTATGTACGTAATATTCAATAATCGTTAGAAAACATGTAAAAATGGTAGCAAATAACTTCAAAAATGAAAACTTAAGAACACATTTTGAAAGGGATTTATTAGGGTACTTAAAAAAAAGTTTCGTCACATGTTGTAAAGTGTAGCATTTTTCGGTTTAATTTGTAATGTTTTTTTTCTAATGCGACCAGGTTGTCTTTTATGACATTTCTGGTTTTCTCCCCTGGCATTGGCGGAATTGTAATCCATTTCTTAGGTTGGGGCACCTGGAAGGCGGATTACGTTACCCCGATATGATGTAAATGATAATGAAGCGCCAGGAGAGTTCTTAACCTAAACTTAACTTAAATTCTAGACTACGGGCAACCATAGGGATAATTCCCTTTAAGGAAAAATTCCTATGACTTGACTGGGAATCGAATCCGGGACCTCTTGAACTATACTCAGAAACGATGACCACTAGCCCAATGTGGCTGGTCGTTACACTCTGTAAAACTAATCAGCACTGGATTAAAAAAAAGACGTAATCAAAACATTCTTAACAAAAATAATAGTTTGCTCCTTCGTTGTAATTACCTGCATGCTGCATTTCTGTCCTCGTATCTTCTTTTGTATTCACGCACCATGGAGGTACTTCTCCGATACTTATGTTTCGATGACCTTTGAATTCATGGGTTTGATCTTCTTCGAAAGGCACGACTTCCCCCATCACATAATAGCGAGGTTTTTTCTTCTTGCAGTGAAGACATCTTCTAAATATTGCTCGACGGGAATAATTGTAGTTTATGTTCTGACTATTAGCAGTTATCGAATTCGGATTTTCTAATTATTAAAATTAGCAACAACAATAACTACAATTTAAAAATCAATTACCGGTATAGGATTCTCGTCTACAATAATGATATAAATTTCATAATAAAAAACTTTCCGTCATAAAAATACCTAGAATGCTCTATTTACCGCTATTTACTACATTCGTCAGTAGTCTTATAGTCATCTTCTTGTATAATACTTACTTACTCACTAGCACTAATCGAAACCCGTAGGTTCATGGCCGCGCGGACATAAGCTCTCCATACATCCCTATCCTGAACTAATGCTTCCAAATCATCCCCTGTATAATCTACTTCCCTCAAATCATAGTTAATGTCATTCTCCCACCTCATTCTTGGTCTACCAACTGGGCGTTTTCCCTCTGGCTTTCCTACAAGAAGCTTCCATGCAAGTCTTTCCCCATACGTGCAACATGTCCTGCCCATCTCAGTCTACGAGACTTAACTGTTCTTATTATATCTGGCTTCCTATAAAGACCATGGAGTTCATGGTTATGTAGTCTTCTTCATTCACCTGTGTCTTCATCTTCTCTTTGGTCCAAAAATTTTCGTAAGTACTTTATTCTCAAATACTTGCAATCTCCTTCTCATCCCTTAAAGTAAGAGTCCATGTTTCACATCCATATAAATATAAACTGGTAGAATAATAGTTTTATATATTTTCAGTTTTAACGTTTTTTGAAAGGAGTTGGGACATCAAGAGTCTCTGCAATGCATAATAGCACGCATTTACAAAATTGTAGCCTATGTTTAATTTCTTTGTGCATCTCATTCCTATTTGTGATTATTGTTCCTAGGTATTTGAATTCAGTCACTTCCTCAAAATTCCCTCATTTGTCATTAGCTGTCCATTTTCATTATATAATGTATTTCTTACGTGTGACCATATATTTAGTTTCATTGATATTTACTTCCAGCCCTAATTTCTTAGTGTTACTCAATAGTGTGTGCGTGTTGTCCTTTAGTATCTCCTCGCTATCGGCCAATAGTACTACATCATCAGCATAAAACTAACGGCGTTATTAATACCATTGAATTGCAAGCCTTCCTCATTCTCTAAAGATTTAATGGCATGCTCTAGTACAAAAATGAAATAGTAGAGGAGATAGTGCATCTCCTTGCTTCAACCCATTCTGGATTTCAAAAGTGTCCGAAAAACTGTTTGCCTACACGCACCGTACTCCTTGTGCCATTTAGACACATTCGTATAAGTCTAACTTTTTAGGAATTTCGAACTCCAACAAGATACTATATAACTTTCTCCCTCTTAATTGAATCATATGCTTTTTTGAAGTCCACGTATAGTTGATGTACAGTACCACTATATTCCCATTTCTTTTCTAAAATCTGTCTTATACTAAAAATCTGATCTGTTGTAGACCTGTTTCTTCTAAATGCACATTGATGATCTCCTAGAATGTCATCAATATAGGGAGTAAGTCTGCTGACGGAATCATATTTGTTAGGATTTTGTACGAAGTTGAAAGTAATGAGATGCCCCTGTAGTTGTTGCAATCAGTTTTATCTCCTTTCTTATAAATTGGTACGATAATTTTATTCTTTCCATTCTTCTGGAAGAGCTTCTTTTCCCAAATCATACTAAGCAACCAGCGTATCTTGTCCATCAATTTTTCTCTCCCTGATTTTATCAGTTCTGCTGGGATCTCATCTGAGTCTGATGCTTTATTACATCTTCAATTTTCTAATCGCCATTTCAAACCTCTAATGCATTTGGTTCTGCGACTAGCATTTCTGTCTGTCTGTAAATTATCCCTCTCAATGTCCTGTTCTGTATGTACATTTAATAGCTGATTAAAATAAACTATTTAATAGTACTCCTGGAATCTGCAATCATATCCCCATTTTCATTCCGAATTATGTTTGTTCTAGCCTGAAGTCCTTTTTTCTCTATACTAATTCCCCGATATAATTATCTGATGTTCCTATTTTTTGCGTTCATTTCAAGATCATTAATTTTCTCTCTCAAATATTCCCTCTTTTTACTCTTTAGTAACTTGGTGGATTTCCCCGTCTAATACTACCCAATTACTCTAAATTTACCTCATTTGGCTCGTGTAACCATTTCATTTTTTGCTAGCTTTCTTTTCTTTACAATGTCGGCACATTCCTCATCAACCATTTTTTGTTCTGCCTCTTTTTTAAACAACCAATGCTTTCTGATGCTGACAATTTAATAGTATCTCTTATAGCCTCGCATTCTTTATTTATATCAGTTTCTTCTTCGTTTACCACATTGTCATCTGAGGATTCCAGTAAATCAAATCTATTAGCAATTTTTGATTTGATATTCTTGCCGCATTTCATATCATTTTTCAAGTTTTTTAATTCAAATTTTACAGAATAATCTTTAGCGTTTGTTCCTCCCATTAGCGATAGCCGTTGTCTGATTTTCACTCTGACCAGATGATGATCCGAATTGCAGTCTGTCCCTCTAACTGATCTAATATCGATGATGCTACTGTGCCAGCGTTTGTCCACTAATACATGATCTATTTGGTTTCCGATTTTCGCCATCTGGAGACGTCCAGGTGTATTTATGAATGTCCTTATGGCTGAAATGTTGTGCTCTTAACAATGAGATTCTTTGAATGTGGCAAATGTGACTAATCTAACCCCATTGTCGTTACTATTTTCATGAAGACTGAATTTGCCTATTGTTGGTTTGAATATATCTTCCCGCCCCACTTTTGCAATAAAATCTCGTAAGGCACATTTTCATTGTATTGTATTGTAAGCCCATGTTTTTCCCTTTACAGAGATTTAGACGCTCTCCCCCTACAGGGAAGAATTTGAACCATACGAATTTAGTTACACTTGTTTTCGTGTAGATGTCATTTTGAGTGGCCCGTGGTCAGCGTTCCGCCTCATACTGACATCTAGGAAACCAAGGTAGTACTAGAGGTAAATACTAGGACGGGAAAATTCGGTAAATTTTGCTTAGAGGCCTTTTCATTCAGGCTTAAGGATCTTTTACGAGCCTGAAAATCTTCAGACTCGGGACCCACGGCTTAAAGTCCTCCCGGAGGACTTGCTCCTTGGATTTTTCCGTCCTAAAAAATCCATCGACCCCGACCGGGTTTGAACCCGCGACCCTCGGGACCAGAGGCAAGGAGCATAACCACTAGTCCACCGCGGCCGACAATTTTCATATGATATCGTGAAAGGCTATCAAATACGTATTCTAATTCTTCATAGAACTCATCCTTGATCTTGTCATCTTTATCTTCTGTGGGGGCATGTACATTTACAATTATAAAATTATGTTGTTTACCCTTTAGAATTATGTATGATATCCTATCACTAACAAACTTAATATCTCGGATAGCGGATAGGATCCTCCTTCTGACTAAAAACCCCGTTCCAAATGCAGGTCTTTCTACAACCCCGTAGTATCAATGCAAAGCTTCCTGATTCCTGACTACCTTCCACTGGCCACCTAACTTCCTGTAAAGCGACTATATCCAAGGGCGATTTATCTAATCCCCGCGTTTATATCTCGAGTGCCCCGCTATTGTATAAAGTCCCTAACATTCCATGTTCCTTTGGCATGGGTTCCCTGAAGTAGTCCCCGCCCGGAGAACCGAATGGGGGACTATTTGACCTCCGGAAAATTTTACCCCAGTTGAACCCAATGTCCGCATTTCTTGACGGTTGTAATTTAATTCGGTGAAATATTGTCACTCTTTCGATCAAGGTACTTTTTTCGTCTGCTTATCACCTTCGACCAGTCCCGCATGGGTAACCCTATCGGCAGCAATTGCTACCGCCGGCATAGCTCTCAGGATCATATAAGCAACGCAAGCCACTGCACCACGACAAGGTAAAGATACCATGGAGGGTCTTCTTATATAATACGGTACATATTTTTTCAAGTCTCGCTAATCAAATAGATATTGTTTTTTTTTTAACTACAGCTACTCTTTTCAACTGAATAATAGAATGTAAAGTTTTTCATTAGCTCCCGAACTCATTATAATGAGCTCTGAGGCCACGATTTTAGCGAATTCGGAGAGATGAAGAGCTGTTGAGTTTATACTCATGAAAGTATTTAAAAAACGTTACAAATCTTTAACGATCCTACTTAGTAAGACACCGAAAATGACCGTAATATATATATATATATATATATATAGATATATGTATAAATAAATAAATAAGTACATATATATCCATCCATAGTAATTCTGCCCGACAGGCACAGACAGTCTTTCACTGCAATCATAGCATTTTCATGCTTATGTTTTGCAGCTTTACTAAGGAATTATAGGTGTGGTAGCTTCCCATTGCTTCCACACCGCTTGAAGGATGATGATGAGGCCGGATGATTTTTGGGGACCGTTGGGCCTTAAGCTTCCTGACATTTGTCTTGCAGGTGAGGAAAAACCCCGAAAAAACCCACCCAGGAGCCTGCCCGACCGGGAATCGAACCCGGGCCCGCTGCGTGACAAGACAGCCGCTACCTCGAGACCACAGCGGTGGACTATATATATATGAAAAATCTACATAAGTTATTTTTTTTACTTGCATCCTGTTAAAAAGGATACAATAAATGTAAAGGAAACATTCAATTTATAATGAATCAGTGTTTTTATTTCAAAGTTATCACAATCTGTTGTTTGTAGTGCCACTAATTATTTTATATAAAAAGCTAAATTGCGAGTGTAGTAACTAAAAACATTTTTTTTAACTACCCAAATTAATTATTTACTCAAATATTTTATTTGGCAGTCCTTGGGTTAAATATTAAATATTGCCTTATGCTAATTATACTGAAGATGTAGTAGGCCCTATGTAGGAAAACAAAATGTAGGAATTATAGAATTTATTCAATGTTTCCTCAACATATGCTGTGATATACAAAACATTACTTTCAATAATTTCATATCTAAAAAAAACTTTTGTTTATGAATTAATATAATGGAGCCTATGTTAGGTCTTCAAAATTTTAAAACAATTGCCTGTCTTACATCTCTTATAATTTATTTTACATGACAAAATTTGTAAAATTCATTGGTCAATAAAAATGGTTCGATCCCCGATCGGGACAAGTTTCCTGGGTGAAGGTTTTTTTCCCTCACCTGTAAGGCAAATGCAAGATATTCTAAGGCTCAAACGGTCCCCAAACATCATCTGGCCATCATTAACATATTCATTAAGTTTAGGATTAAAGCCTCTCCAGGCGCATCACCTATCATATATCATCGGGGGAGCATAACTCCGTCTTCCAGGCGCCCCAATCTCAGAAATGGGTTACAATAACGCCATGCCAGGAGAGAATACCAGAATGTCGAAACGACAACATTGGTGGCAATGAATAAAAAAAGCTAACCCAAAACATTTCACACTAATCATTATTTTGGTTAGTTTAAATTTTGTGTATTTACTTATTTATTTTCAGGTTATACAATGTACTTGACATCATTTTGTGCCCATTAAAGATTCTAAAGCCAATCTCCATTACTCTATATTTTTTTTCACGTCCCTTCCTCTAAGTCTCTTTCCTCCATTTATCTGTCTACTCCTTGTGTCCATGTTAGTATTGGTCTTCTTCCCGTCGGATTCCATTCATAATATTTTTCGGTGATCTGACTTCCGTCATATTGTTCATAGTCCATCATCTTAATGCGCCGTTTTATAGTTCCAACTAGTGATCCTTGCACTTTCATCTTTCTTTTACATTAAGCTTAGTTCTAATTTTCTCTCTCCTCGAAATCTCTGTTTGTCGCCAGAAGTCCATATGTGTTAAATGTAATTTGCATGTTCTCGCTTTAAAATGTCATGTCTCCGAGCCATATATTAATGCATGTTTTACAATTGCATTATAAATGTTCGTTTTTGTTTTTATTGTAGTATTTATCCCATAATTTTTTTAAATCGAAGATATTCCTATCCCATCTTTTTTTAATTCTTGATTTATGTCCTATTTTTACGATTTCCCATTGTTAGCACTTTGACCTCCAAACATGGGGGTATTCCTTCGCAACCTCTCGCCTCTCTACCACCTCTCTCATCTCTTCTGTATATATATGAAAATAACATGAAAATGCTATGATTGCCAATAAAAGACCTGCCCTCGAGCAGATTACTATGGATGGATATATATATACATTACTGTGAACTGGGACTTAAGATGAGAGGATATCAAGACCGCTACAACTTGGAGAAGGCGATTTTTAAGGGTGACGGAAAACGAACCGCAGATTTATATATATGATATGGACAGAGAGAAGAAGATAGAGAGAGAGAGAGAGATAGAGATAAGAGAGAGATCGCGAGAGATCATAGCTGCGTATCAGAGAGAGAGAGAGATAGAAGAGTTCGGGAAATTTCCATACAGACTTCCAGACTTGTAGGAGGGGACTCAGTAGATAACTTCCAAAAGTACCGTTTTCGTGCTACAAATACATGAAGTTCGCATAAGAGTTAAACCTTCAGCTTCTGCCGGGATAAATCGCTAGTAAAATCTAATGATTTATGACTCAATTAATTACATTTACGAGAAACATCTACAACCAGGAGATTGGATGGACGACAAAAATGGCTATAAGGAATCGGACGATGTCAAAGACATTAATCAACCGATGATAGTATCTATCTATCCAATAACCGAACATTCACTGATTTTCGTGATAAATCAAAAAAGAAACTTCACGGTGGTACTGTAGGAATAATTGTTTATATAGAAAAACTCACTACACATTCTATTGATACTTAAACATTGTGTAGTAAGACTCATCCACTGCAACAGTGCAAGCGGTTCGAAATGAGGACCTTCCAGTTTTGTTGACAAATTGTACTTGCGAAAACATATTCTGGTATAGGCTTACTCGCTCGATTACACCTGATGACCGTTGAATTTGTTGTACAGCGTCCAGAACTCGTGCAATTAGATCACATTATCCACAGGATCTGATACGCCAGAGACTCATAAGTATGGCAAAAAAAAAAAAAAAGTATAGCAGAGTTAAATCCGACGATCGTGGAAGCTATTTAATCGGGTCGCCTTGGCTATTCAATCTTTGACCCAAAATACCTGTTTAGGTGATCATAAACGGCACGTACCAAATAGAGTGGTGCACCATTCTCGAATTGTATCCTAAGAGTCAGCGGGACATCGCTCGCAGTGCTATCTGTAGGCTTCTATGACAAGAACACATTTAAGAAGAATATTTTACTTTATAGCAGGAACGCTTTTATCTCGATGTTACAATTAAATTTTGACATATAGCAATGAAGACGAAATATTACATGAAAAGAAAAATTAAGGCCTGTTAATACTCTAGCGGCCGCCACTTTCCTTTCTCGAAATGTGACTGGGAATACATAAATAAATTAAGAGAATTAAGGTCTAATTCGTTAACCACCAACATAGGGTCATTAGGAGTGGGAGTTAACCTACAGCGAAAATTAAAAAAAAAAGTACTCTTAGTAGCTGTCATGTTTGGTTTCTGGTAACATAACTGGATATAATTTAATTAAAAAGAAAATATATACTGTATAAACAAATAAAATCGATCATAAATTCTACTTGCAGAAGAATTCGCTTAGTTTCGGCAGTTCCTGCATGTGAGGCCTACTTTTTTTTGCATCCATCCTATTCGTTAGTTAAAAGAAGTTTAGGTTACCGGCTCAAATACATAAAGTCCTGATTCAAGAGTTACTCAAGATTTTTAAATATATTATTCAAGGATCCTTCAACGTTTTTGAATAGTACAGTATTATCCAAATTGTTGTGTACTATGCAGTTGTTTCTAAGCTAATACCTGTATTGGCTGTTATACTTACTTACTTACTAACTGGCACTATCGAACCCGTGGGTTCATGGCCGCGCGGACATAAGCTCTCCATCCATCCCTATCCTGAGCTAATGCTTTTCAATCATTCCCTGTATAATCTACTTACCTCAAATCACAGTTAATGTTATTCTCCCACCTCATTCTCGGTCTACCAACTAGGGTTTTCCCTCTGGCTTTCCTACAAGAGTATTGGCTGTTATAGCTTCCAAAATTTAACCAATTATAAGATATGTCTTTTTGTTTTCATTCTTATATATTGTTGCTTTAACATGTGAGATCTTATCACGGCTATTTATTTATTTTTCAATGTACTATTATGGAACGGTGAATATGTTTAAATAGTCCTGGTAATGAAATTCGGTAATTTCAAAAAAATAGGCTATGCTACATTTCTTAAGCTGCTGTTGTATAAACATTAAATAAGTACTGATGCTAAACTAACCTAATTTCTAATCACAGTGGGTGATAATTTAAATAGTACTTGACATTTAATAACAGTTTCCATGTCAATGTACAAATTTATACTATCCATAGTGACAAGTTCAGTAAAAATAACCTGAAAATTCCAATCCAGCATTTGTCTTGACTGTAAATAAATAAAAAAAACTCGTTCAGGTTGATTCGCACTGGGGTTTGAGCTTGAAACATCCAATATATATATATATATATATATAAATATATATATATATATATATATATATACTCTTTAATTGTTTACTTGTTATAGTCAGCTACTAGGTGGCAGTGAAGACCGAGTTCTCGCGACATCTAGTAATAATGGAGAATATATATAAAAATTAGTGTTTGAATTGGATTCGCCTGCTGGTGTAATGGATAAACACGTGGAGTACCAACCCAGAGATCCGGGTTCAAATCCCGTTCAGGCATTTATTTTTCTTATTTCATATTATATATATATATATATATTGCATGAAAATGCTATGTTTGAAGTGAAGGACCTGCCTTCGGGCAGAATTACTATGGATGGATGGATATATACTGTATATACTTTTGCAGGTTGGGATTCGCTAAATGGTAAATAGCTATGTAAACTATTCCGAACAAAAAGAAACATGCGTAAACAAATCCAACATCTTCATCAAGATCATCATAAACCAGGAATCGACCCAAAACTCTATTAAAGTTGAGTTGTAATATGTTAGAGCCCATAAATACCACTTATTAATAAACAGTTATTTTGTGGACCAACGTTTATTGGAGTTTTTGTGGTTGTTTTTGTTTCCACTCTTCAATGCGGTGCTTGTTTCTTGAATGATATGAAATCAAATTGTATTATTCTCACATTCATTACAATAACATTCGATTTGACAAAAGTGTGCGGTCTACCTTTATTATTGCTTACCGGCAACAATCTTCGCTGTCGACAATAAACGGACAACAGTGGCTAGTTTAAATATTAATATTCCACTTAGGCCTAAATTTCTAACTTTCGGAATGAGAAAGCGGCGTTGTCACATTTAATTGTCTCTGGTTTTGCTGTCACTGTCGCTACTAACCAAGTTTACTACATTCATCTATTACAACCACCTTGTATATTTTAGCGAATTCCGAAGGGATATTGAGATTTTTCTCATGAAAATATTTTACAAATACTCATCGCTTCTACTTAGTAGACACCGAAAATGTCTTTGAGGAATTATATATATATATATATATATATATATATATAATCAACAGCATCAAGGATATCTTTTACTGGGTCTTCCAACATTTCTTCATCCTAGTAGCTTGTAATGAAGTATCAGTTTCGGAATTCTATTGTTATCCCATTCTATTGATGTGGTACATCCATTCATCTCTGTATTGTGTAATTCTATCTAATTGTTTGAATATATTCAGTTCTCTTCGTATATCCTCACTTCGCCTTTGATCCATTATTGTATAGCCAGCCACACTCCTCAGAAACCTCATTTCTGACGTTTCTATTCTTTTCATTCCTGGTTTTTGGTTAAGACCCAGTGTTAGATCCATAGTAATTCTGCCCGAGGGCAGGTCTTTCACTGAAATCATGGCATTTTCAAGCTATGCTTTGCAGTTTTTACTAGGGAATTATAGGTGTGGTAGCTTCCCGTTGCTTTCCACATCGGTGAGGATGATAATGATAAGGATGATGATTATGGCCATATGATTTCGGGGACCGTTTTGGGCCTTAAAGTTTTCCTGACATTTGTCTTACAGGTGAGGAAAAACTCCGATAAAAACCTCACCCAGAAAAACTGCCCCGACGGGGGACCGAACCCGGGCCCGCTGCGTGACAAGGCAGCACGCTACCTCGAGACCACAGCGATGGACTATGTATATAGGCCTATATATATATATATGTGTGTGTGTGTGTGTGTGTGTGTGTGTGCGAGTCTTATGTAGCTTAGTGCTCTATCAGCCACAATTTTTTTTTACGGAACCAAATTCGGCATATAGCAAATAATTAAGAAAATAAAGATCGAATTCGTTAATCAGCAAAATTGGAACATTGAAGTTCAGGCTGTGAAGCAAAAAATTATAATGTCCGTCACGCAGGAACTGCGTACTAAACTAAGCGAAATCCTTTGCAAGTCGAATTTATGGTATGATTTTGTTGTTTACGGAGACAATATATACTAGCTGGCCCGACGAACGTCGTTATCGCCTTTAAATATTTTTACGTTAATTTTTTCCGATGTTTTAATAGTTATCTGCTATTCGGGGCGGAAACAAATCCAACAAATCAAAGATAATAAAAATCGGTCCAGCCGTTCTTGAGTTATAAATAGTGTAACTAATCCGACTTTGTTATATATATAAGTCCCGGCCACGCGTTGCTGTGGCTAAGGTATACGTTAAATTATATTGTAGTAAACTAAGTGAGAAATCTAAATCAGAAAGTTTTTGTTTTACACAATTTTTTAGTTCTGGTACGTTAACTACACCCGGTTATAAATATGGGTGGTGGTTTATGTGGAAGTGCTTTTGTTGATTGAGATGAATTTATGTTGTCTGCATTCTCAGTATCATCCATAAGTGTATCATAAGGATTATATACATTTATTGATGGAATATTTTGAGGAGGCTTGCTGATTTCATTATACTTTCGTTTTTTCTACGAACTTGTTGGCAGTTTGGATTCTCATCATCATCAAGAGGTCTCTGTATAGTAATAGGCCTATCTTGTGATATATTATAGTCATCTTGTTTTTCATTTAATTGAGGCATGGAGATTGTTTCTGTAATATTAGGCATATTATTATAACTAACAGACTTACTTACAGTTCAGTTATTCCGTTCCTTAGGACCTTTAAATTGACATTCTTCTTAAATGTAAGATTTATGTCACATAGGCCTATACCCATTTGCGGAAATTCACTTGATATATTATCACTCATGGTCTCTAGAACTGATTCACCATATTGTTCAATGTCCCTTCTCAGTCCAGTTAAACTTAAATTAAGTTGCTGTCTTTCAGCCAGATTACTTAAAACTAATACTTACACACGAAATTAATATTATTATCAATATATTGAAAATAAAATAAAACACAAACACAC
Organism: Diploptera punctata; assembly: GCA_030220185.1. Classification (NCBI taxonomy): domain Eukaryota; kingdom Metazoa; phylum Arthropoda; class Insecta; order Blattodea; family Blaberidae; genus Diploptera; species Diploptera punctata. The sequence goes on along the minus strand of JASPKZ010006337.1, from coordinate 4,654 downwards.
TTAAATTATGAAATAATCAATATTTGTAATTCAATTGAAATTCGCGGTTGCAACAAAAAGCACAGCCACCTGGTTAAATAATAAACCAATTGCCTTACACCGTCATATGTTAGAATCGTATGGAACTCACAGATAATTATAAATCTTTGTTAAATAATAAACAAATAATTTGCAATAAAATAATGCGACTATAAAATTTAGTTTATAAAACAACCGTAGGTGTCAAGTTTGGATCAAACAGCACACAGCGTGCAAAATTTTATTAAAATCGGTTCAGTAGTGTAGGATCCATCGCGGACAAACAACAGGACACGTAATTTTTATATAATAAGATATATATATATATCTCCGTAAACAACAAAATCATACCATAAATTCGACTTGCAAAGGATATTATATAGTCTACATGAATAGTAGAGAAATTCAATTTCTGATGCTAACTGATTTAGAAGTGTCGGACTGCAGTGAAGCGGACGGCAAGTAGTGAGGGTTATCCAATCTACCAATTCAAGGGTTGTTATAGTTTAAATGAGTGATTGGAGCTGGATTTTAATGACTTGCAATTAAAAACGGCAGATAATTTTTTAGACACGACCTTTGTACATCACAACGCTTCTATGGAAAAATTTCAAAGTAAATGTTGGCATACAATGGTTGGGAGTTCCCTTGTGAGATTCGAGGTCTGAAGTGATGGTGGCCCTTGATTGGGTTGATAAATGTTGAGAGTTTGCCCTGAGAGATTTGTTTTTTGTTTAAAACAGTCAATAAAAAATATAAAAAATAAAAAAACAACAAAAATAATAAAAATAAAAATAATAAGAATAAAAAAAATACAAAAAATAATTGAAATAAAAAATAAAAAATTATAAAAATAAAAATAATAAATATAAAAAATATAACAAAAAATAAAAAAACAATAAAAATGAAAAAAATAGCAAAAAAATAAAAATAACAAAAAATAAAAATAAAAACAACAAAAAATAAAAATAAAAACAACAAAAAATAACAAAAAAATTATAGAAATAAAAAGCAACAAAAAATAATAACAATAAAAAGCAACAAAAAAAAACAACAAAATAATAAAAATAAAAAACAACAAAAAACAACAAAAATAATAAAAATAAAAAACAACAAAAATAATAAATATAAAAAACAACAAAAATAATAAATATAAAAAACAAAAAAAAAATAATAAAAATAAAAGACACAAAAAATAAAAATAAAAAACAACAAAAAATATTAAAAATAATAAAAAACAACAAAAAATAATAAAAATAACAAAAAAACAATTAAAAATAAAAATAACAAAAAATAGTAAAAATAACAAAAATAATAAAAAACAAAAATAATAAAAATTACAAAAAAACAACAACAAAAATAAAAATAAAAAACAACAAATGAAATAATAAAAGTAACAAAAAAACAACAAATGAAATAATAAAAATAACAAACAAAACAACAAAAGAAATAATAAAAGTAGCAAAAAAAACAAAATAAATAAAACAAAAAAACAAGAAACAAAAAATAAAACAAAAGAACAAAGAAATAAAAAGCAACAAGAAATAAAACAAAAAAACAAACAAAAAAACAGAAAAAACAATAAAAAACAACAAAAACAAAAAACAACTAAAAACAACACAAAACACAAAAACAAACAAAAAAGCAACAAAAATATCAATAATAACAAAAATAACAATAACAAAATAACTAATAACAAAACTAACTAAATAACAAAAATAACAAAATTAACAAAAATAATAAAAATAACAAAAATAATAAAAATAACGAAAAAATAAAAATAATAGAAATAAAAAATAGTAAAAATACAAAAATAATATTTTTTTTTTCTAAATGCCCCAGGTTTGTCTTTTCGACATTCCTGGTTTATCTCCTGGCATGGCGTACTTGTAACCCACTTCTGAGGTTGGGGCGCCTGGAAGGCGGGGTTACGTTGCCCCGATGATATGATGGGAGATGATGATGATAATGGTGCGCCAGGAGAGTCCCTAATCCTAAGCTTAACATAAGATGAATATGAATGATGATGATTGCGATGGCCAAATGATTTCGGGGACCGTTTGGGCCTTAAAGTTTTTCTGATATTTGTCTTACAGGTGAGGAAAAACCCCGATAAAATCCTCACTCAGAAAAACTGTCCCAACCGGGGTCGAACCCGGGCCCGCTGCGTGACAAGGCATCACGCTACCCCGAGACCACAGCGGTGGACAAATATATATATATATAATTATTTGGTTTTGATCGCCGGCCGACGATGTATTATTGGATTGGATTGTTTGTAACGTAGCAACGATTGAATGGTTTAAAATTTGGGATATATAATTATCATTTTAGTATGTCGGTTTCTGTAGTGCTGTGAGCGATTGGAAAATAACTCGGGATAGCGATATATGGAGTATTTCTGTTCGCGTTGACATGAACCCTCAGGTTCTACAGTTCAAATGATATACCGGTATGGGAGTTCGGTAAGTTTGAATACATTTATTATATAGACTGCAGGAATGTGCACAAATAATTATTATTCCGTACACAAAATATACTTCATACTGGAGCTTCATTTAGTTGAATACTTAGGTCTTCTTAAATATTTATTTCCAACGCTTCCTACCATTGACATAAACTAATTAGGTTCTTTATTCAACTAGCCAATGGCCGGAGTGGCGCTGCTACGCCTAAATACATGAAATGTTATTTTTACATTTTCGTTTTAGGTAAACTCTTACACCTATTGTTTTCAGAGCATAATGGAACTAAACACGTGCCTGAAATGTGTATACACAAAGTCATATGTTTCGATGAATCAAAATGGCGGTTTGCTAGAATCAATTCCTATTTTCGGATTTCATGTAAACCCACTTAAGGGGAGAGGAGGTGTATTTTTTGGTTAAAAAATTAGCAATTAAAAAAATGCTCTAAAATACTCTGTGATATATGTGGATCACATTGCATAACATTTATGCATATTTTGTACCTTATCAGACGTTGAGGAGCCATTTTTAAAGTGCCTGCGCTCTGGTTTTAAATCACACGCCCCCTTTTGATTGTTGTTTCCCGTTACTTCATTTTTTTTTTTAGTACATTGCTAGACAAAAAATTGACATATCTTCTGAACTATTATAGATACATGCATGAAATTTTGAAACACACCCTTGAGGCAATGAGAAAACGTTTCTTTGTAACAGAAATAGGTATTTGATTTGTTTAAAAATATGTATGTTGTTTCAAAAAAGGAAATAAAAAGTGTTGTTAAATTTTAATGTTCATTTTACAACTTTAGGGACAAAGTATCAAAAATTATTTAGAGAATGTGTAGAGTATACTTTTACTAGTGAAATGTAACAAATTCTGTGAAGGTATCTTCAAAATTGGCTTAGATATATCGGTTTTAGTAAACCCCTTGCAGTACATTTTCTTGAAAATTTGGGCCCCCAATTTTTTCACAATTTTTTTTTTTGGTTAAGTTGCTATAGCCATGAGCTCTTAACATACAAAAAATAAAATAATTTACACCACATAAGAAAAAAGTTTTAAAAAATACCATCCTCTCTCCTTAAAATGATCGGATTTTCGCTGAGGTTTGGATAATACTTTGATTTACACTCCCGTACATCCGAGTGGGGACATGGGTTTCCCTAACGCGACCATTTCTTAACCAATCTAATTTAGTTATGTTTATTTCATACATATGTCAGCCAGAGGTCAGTATATAACCTCAAAGAGACATCTAGTAGCAAATAAGAAATTACTTGGATAGAGGAAAGCATATTTGATTTTGCTCAGATGCACTAGTTTAGGCTTGAAGTTCTTTTACGGGCAGGAAAATCTTCAGATTCGGAACTCACGACTTTTAAAGTCTCTCTCGGAGAACTGGGTCATTGGATTCTTCCATCCTGAAAATCCATCGACCTAGCGTGTTCGATCTCGCGACCCTTTGGGGAAAAAGGCAAGTAACATAACCCCTAGACCACCGAGATCAAATATGGACACAATATAATTAAAAAGACACAAGACGTAGAGTCCAGAATGTGTTTATATTTCGTGACAACTAAAACTATTGCAAGTTAATTGGAAATACACTAAAACTCCGCTTGACCGATATAGTTTACGTTAGAACATGTTCCAGGAAAACCTTTCGCTCCATCATTCGCAACTCTAACTGTTCGTGAGAACAACATGGCCTAGCACATTTAGCTACCTGTGGCAGGTAATTTAATGTAACGGTAGTGTTTTTTACAAAAAAATAATATTATGAATTCTGTTTGACAACTTATTCGAGAATACTAAACATTGACAGAAAGTATGGAGTTTTCTATCTTCGATAAATTGTACTTAAAATGTAGATGTCTTGAGTTTTGTGTTTATACACTTCGATTCAATAATTATACAAAATTAAGATACTCACGTAACAACTAACGATTCTGCGTGGTGTAAGACTTTAATTAAAAAATTAACAATTCTTTGTTACGTATGCGTTGTTCATATTCTACAATATTTTGGGCGTAGCCTGGAAAATCTTTATACTAGTTCATATACCTTAACTTTGGAAGCAAGAAAAAAACTTTAATTTTCATGTGTTATGTCAAATTTTACGTGGAATTCGCCCGGGTTCTATCCAAGTGTTGTGTCGCTCTTTCTT